>DWEJ01001726.1:0-12503 GCA_018245835.1 Mysoria sejanus stolli | reverse complement strand
ACGTAACCGGTGAAACGTGGGAGTGTTCTGCATTCCTCTGCCTACCTTTTCGAGGATTACAGGCGTGAAGTTACGTTTAATGTTAAATAATCACTTCAGACGTTATTTTAAGCTTAAAATTAGTGCGAATTAATTTTATACCGATATCGAATTTTGATCATATAAATTTTAGATTCAATTAAGTTTTATAATATTACATAAGTGGGTTGAAAAAATCTATAGCTATAATACGAGTATATACTATTAGCGTATTGCCAGACCCATGTAACCGCGCAATGTTAATTAAACAAATATTTTCAATTGTGTATTTTAATAAATGTAATACGCATGTAATGTGTAGCAAATGCGTATTTTAATAAATGTAATACGCATTTGCTATTACTTTCGGTCGAATAATTGTTGTTAAATATAGTAAAGAACATTTTCCGCATTGTTTATCACTTGATTGTTTAATTATAATATTTTATAGTTAAAAAACTTATGATGGTCTAGCCTCCATCGTCATCACCTTTTCTGTCTGATCACCGTATGATAATAACCTCAATATAAATCAAGTATTCAACAACAGAAGATGATTATAAAAGACTTTGAGGTACCTACACAAATATCAGCCAAAAAATATTCGAATACGAAATAGTTATGATATACGAATATTTCTTACACTAACTTCTGCTTTCAAGTTGATTTAAACATTTATACAAAATATTAAGTTAATAGGATATGTGTGCTTTTTTTATTATGTGATAGGCTAGCGTTAGGCCGCGATTCCTCCTGATGGAAAGCGCAGATGCGTCCTAAGATGGAGCACGTTTGCCTAGGAGAAGCCTATTCACCTTTACTTAGCGGCAAAATTATTCCTCACTGCTTTATAAGTTAGTTCACCGCTAGTTTGACTTCTGGAAGAAGAATTTTTAATTAAATTATGTAAAACGAGCAAAGTTTTAATAAGTTAAATTCTCCACCAAGTTGTTATTAACAGGACTAGGATTATTTTTTACAAATTTTCCGTACCCCTTTGCTACGAAAACGTCTACCATTAATTTAAGCGCAAATTGTAACAAATGTTTAAGGCGTAATTATTTCATTGTAATTTCATAGGGATATCGTAATTTTTTGTTTGAATTTTTTTATTTAGATCTTCACATATATTCCTCATTTCTTATTTATCAGGGAATGGCGCGATAAATTATACAAATATTTTTATAATATAAAAAGAAAAATATTTTTCGTAACTTACTACATATTTTTGGTACATTTGATGCTGTGATCAACCGCAAGTTGATAAATGTATCACTCTCAGTAATAGCAAAAGAGGATAGGACGTGTACCGTCTAAATTCCAGTTGGTAAATGCACCGTTTATAAAATTTAAACTTTCCCAACTGAACTTCTTTCAATTACCCTACTTTCATTGCTGATACAAAGATGATATTAATATTATATGAAGTTGCCCACAGCCGAGCGGTTTTTGTGGTTTCATTAATCTAACGATCAAACTGACTATTGTTACTTGAATGAAAACTACTATTAAATATCGGTACTTGAGTCAATTTTTTCAAAATGTTTACTGGACTCTTTAATAGGAACGAGAAAAAAATATTTTTTTTAATTTACTCCTCTTTACTATATTATTACTGCCTGTGATATACACTGTGATATACAAAGTTAAATTAAATTGGCATAATGATGAAACCATATAAACTAAACAATACTAGGATTATCCCAACGTATAGCGGCTGCGAACTATTAACTAATAACTTGAGAATATACATGTGTATTTATTTAAAAAAGTCACAAATATGATACAGGTTTCAGAATCGTATCTGAAAAGGGGTACTACTTTTAAGTTAAGGATTAAAATTAAGAAAGGCCTCATGACTGAAGTGAGAAGTTGGAATATTTACCATTGCCTGAATCAATCGCCTTCATTAAAAAGAGATTGATGCTTTAACTGTCGATACTAAACTAGGAGTAGACTAAAATAATTCTGTAAGTACCGAAGACGGTCGCGCGGGACTATATTAGTATAAGTACGTTAACAATAGACTAAATTCAAATACCTCATGCCGTATTGTGTCTACTACATCATTTATACTAAAGAACATAGAAATAGATATTAATATTTATTTAAATAGAGATAATCGACACTCGCTACTCTTTGCTTAACCCAAAAGGCACCTGGGGTGGAAATATGAATGTACGTTATCTAGGTCATTATAAGAACAATCGCTAAGCGAATAGAAATAGACGCAATTTTGATATGTTTTGTTGATGAATCCTGACCAAACCTTTTGACTGAGCGTCCCGAACCGTTTCGCTGCTCTTGTAATGATCATAACGGGATTGTAAATTCTAACGAATGCTAAGGATTACACCGGTGTTAAAATTAATATTACAATGAATAATATCTTTATGATTCTACGTTTGATAAAGCCGGTACATATTTTCATTGTAACTTTCTACATCCATAATTTGGGATTTTTAGTTTGTTATAAATCAACTTATGAAACAAATATATTCACCTGGAGGGGTTTTACCCGTAATCTCCAGTGCACGATATTTCGATGTCTTCAAAAATAAGTTTAGCTCTCTTTCTGCTTAATTATGTATTTCAGATGAACAACATAGGAAAGTGATTAACTAAGAAAATCAAAGTATTAACTATACATATATTATATTCCTAATAGTAGTGATAGTGTTGTGGTTTGAAATTTGACCTCTCACCCCGGGAGACCGGGTTCAAATCCCTGGCGCGAATTTCTTTAAAATGTGCGTTTTAAGTTTAAATATCACTTACTTTTACGGTGCAGGAAAACATCGTGAGGAAACCTGCACACCTTGAGTCCTCAAAAAAAATGTTCTCTAAAGTGTGTGAAGTCTGCTAACCCACATTTGGCCAGCGTGGGAGACTATGGTCTTAACCCTCTCATTCTAAGAGGAGACCCATATTCCAACAGTGGAACGATAGAAGGGTCGATATCGATATTATATTCCTAACTAACCTGTATCAGTACAACGATTTTTTTAAAATCTTCACCTAATAGTATTATGGAGACAGATTTATTTGATTTTATCGTTGAAATAAACCGCCATGAATTAGTTTTTTTAAAACAAATCGAAATTTTCCATTCCCTAAATTTCAGCTCGGTAAACCACGGACTTACTTATGAGACTATTATTGTGAAATATAATAATAATAGTAAACTAAATTGGATCCCTAGATGTAGGTACTGAGATTTGAAAAAACAATTAAAGCAGAACCATTTACGTTTATTTTGTGTGTTTATTACGCAATAAAAGATTTATTTAGATTACACAAAGCCACAGTATACTAAACTCAGGATTCTCTACATTCCATGTTTAATTATTTTCAGGAAAGCAAATGTTCGTAGGTTCAAGGGAACTGATATTAGCACTTAGTTAGCAGTGACAAATTTGCTCTTTCTCAAGCCAATGTAACATTATTAAAGGGTTGTAATAATTTAATAATTAAGGCGTTATTAAATAGTGTGGCTTCATCCCTTTAAAAGGCATGACTTCTCTTCCACATCCCTTAAACGTCTATATGTTGGTGCATGAATATACCCCGTAATTGCAAAAGCCTTGCAGCTTACTTAATACTGCGTCCGTGCCAGTTGAAAAATTAAAAAGAATATCCAGTCTTTTTGCCGCAACATTTTATCTCTCAGCCTACCGAGTCTATCAGTTATCGGGTATATGAAGTTGTTGACAGAAATAATTTATATAAATATGTACTCGACATTCATTAGGTATATGGGTAAAATGAAAATAAATGTTTTGAATTCTGAATTTGAATACCTAATTCATGTTCATTCAACGATCGAACTGTTTGATAAACTACACTCCGTTGTTGATGGAAAGAAAATATTTCTTCTGTCAACAGCGCAACTATCTCAGTATCTGGTTTTAGAGCCAGTTTCGTCTATCAATACGCACAATAAAACGAACGCAAAAGAACCAAATATAATTCCTATTGACACAGTCACTTGCGTAGATAACATCTTTGGTGGTGTAACGTGGTAAAATGCGATGATCATAATTAATCAAAATTTCGATCATTGAAGATAAGTAGATGATTTCCAATACAAAGTACCAAAAGATGATACTACGGACTAAAAGATTAATCCATTAAATGTAAGTCTTGGAGAGATGAGATATTCTTAAATTCTAGTGCTAAAGTAAATTTACAATATGGTAAATTATTAGTGTATATAAAGTAAATAAATCTGAATGTTCTATGAAACCAATATCATCAAAGTATTTAATATCGCTCTATGTTTATACATTTCCAGGAATACTCAAAAGTGGAAGTACCGGTCAATGTTATATGAATTTAACATGAAAACCCATTAGAGAAACAGACACATTCTTTGAATATGTTTAATCTATTAAAATAAATGTATATAATTCTAATTACTCCATATTTTTTTTTATATGCAGTAAATATATCGTACACTAAAAGCCACTATGGCTAGCTATGCCAGAGACATAAAAAATGCTGATATAAAAGTTTTTTAAGATATTATTTATACCGAAGTGGGAAGAGTCGATAAATGATACTTTGAACACGAAATTTTTATTCATAATATACCCGGTGAATTGGAAAACCGCAACTTTTAGTTACCTCCATAGAATAATACGACATTAAGGTGCCTTACCGAGTATTGCAGATATAAGAATTTAATTTAATTAAAAGATAACAGCTGTTCTGGTTATATCCAGATCCACTAAAAGACAATTTTACACAAATTACTATTTAAGTCTATACGTCATCGTGTAGATTCAACATGTGTAGATGCTAGTATATTTGCAATGTGTATATTTACATGGAAAAAGCCGACTAATCTTAAATATGCACATAAGCCTAATGTAATAATAATTACGAATGCTCTCAATATAATCTTTCAAAAAAGATTTTCTTCGTGAAACCAATAAGTGATATACATATCTGTGATAATATTTCCTAATAAGATTTCAGAGTCAATCATGTCGCCTTTACTTAGATTCAGTAAACAAAACATCGCTGTGATGGAAAAATCAATTACGCGATATATATTAAAGGTACTATTTGCTTTAATCTTATGTTAAAAGAAAAGTTTTAAATTTCATCTAGTACATTTGTAAATTAGATGATTCATTCCTTCGTGTTTCTTATCTCTATAATGTGAAATATTATAACTCCGTTAAAAATGATCCCTTAGTCGATTTATAGACCATTATGATAAAAAATAGGGACCAAAGACATTTTAAGGTCTTCATCGAATTATAAAGGACTTTAGGAATAGGGGTTAAGTATAGAATTTCATTTCAAACACTCGACTTTCCGTAACGTCGTAAAAATAAAAATGATTTCTTTGACTCGGAAGACTGAATTTTATACTTACCTAAGCGATAAATTCCAAAATCCATTGGCTTGCTGCTTCATTTGGTACTCACTCACGCCTCAACCTATCGAATGGTCTGAATAAAATTCTATGAACATATTCTTTTATGTTATAAACTGATGTTCAATTTTTAAAATTTTGATCAAGAAGTTTAGTAAGAACTTTACATTTACTCAGATCATATCTGCCTGTTTTTCTCTATTACTGAAGAAAAAAAATTAAGTAACGTTTTAAATAGTCGATTATGTCCTAGACTCTAAACTAAGAGCGGGCACTATTTGATTTAGGTAATCTAATATTGGCTCGGTGTTAGGATTTGTGCCCGGTGTATATCAATAAGTTCACCTATTATTCCATGACGGAACGTGAACATAACTGGTGAAACGTGGGAGTGAACTATACTTCTCTCATTATTTCTTCAGGGATTGCAGGCGTGATGTTACATTTCCAATGAAACGAAACCATCTTCATCAGCCCGTTCCACGAAATACTCGTACATTTTGTATCCTTTGTTTAACTAAAATATCGTTGTGCGATAGTACTATTGATTGTGTGTTTGTGCAACATGAGGATGTTAATACGATCAGTTCATTAGGGAGCGTCGTGTAATATTTCATTATCATTCGACGAACTAGCGCTTAGGCCTTATTGTGTTGAGTTTGTGATTCTGTGTGTTATGTTTCATATGTGACATGAGTGGGTTCATAACTAGGTTTATTGGGTTACCGGCTTGCTCTTGTACTTCAACAAAATCTACCAATATGTAAAACGTACGAATAGATAGATGAACATTTTGCACTACAATTTTGTGTTGTACGCTTATTATACAAACGATTTGTACAATATCAAGTTTTTCTAACGTGTAGCTTGTGTACAAAGTTAAATTCATTAATTGTTCATTATTTTCTGTTTTTTTTTAATTTTTTTCGTCTTTCATCTTCATTTTGACACGCTGTTTTCTGAACACAAACAAAATGACCGGATATTAAAACAAGACAAGTTTTACAACTCTACTGTTTCCCTCCACCCATTCTCCGCACTATTGTCTTTAACGGTCGTTTAGCAAGAATTGTGCTAAGTGTTCACAATTGTTATTCAAATCGTGCGGTTACTCCCATTTTGGGTAATTCAGTGTGTTTGCAACTGTAACGTTCAGTGTGATTGCTGACAATCACTCTAGCCACATCTCCAGAGGTTTATTACTTGAAATCTTGATTCTAGAACAACAATAGATTGAAAACGGGATTTACATAAATCCCGTTTGAACATTCAGAATGTGACTAGAAAACATAACTTTTACTTTTCATGTTAAAAGGAAACTGACACAGAAAGTCTAACATCACAATCATCTCTAAATAAAGTCAATATAAGTTGTAGTGACTTCCGGAATTATGCAAATCAATTCAATCTTTTGCTTTCGATATTTGCATTGTATGATAAATTGCAATAAATAAATGTAAATCTTACGTAGACACTTTTTACATTACACCTAAATGGGTGTTATAAGATTAGCTTTTTAATTAAACATCTAAATAGGTGTTTAATTAAAAAACCAATCTTCTGAATGAAACTTAAAAACAAATTTCATGCCAGTCAACATAACCTAAATACTCAATGTTTTTGTATAAGTCAAATATAATGAGAAACTAAGATATTACCACTCCTTCAAATCGATCATAAATTTCCCTTGAGTTATTGTAGGCATGTTACAATACGAGTAGATTGGATTGGCTGTTAACATCCCTAATAACTTTGGCATGAACATAATGTGAAAGCTAATTGGCTTCGCGATAGTGATTACGGCGGTAATGGAAATCTAATTAACCATGTCCAGCAGTGGTCGAACACAATTTAACACTTGCATTATCAAGCGCCAGTGCATTGAACAGGTTAAATTATCAACAGCTTTGTCCATGTGTAGAACCATATAATCGTTTCTAAGATTGTAATATTTTGGTAGCCAACTTTTGGAGTACAAAGTTTAGGATTTTTTGTTACAGTTAATAGGATATGGATTTTTGAATGCTTTTTTTTATTTAAAATAAAATACTACTTTGATATGTAAGTTTGCTGCAGATATCTTCCTATCAGTAGGTATGGCAATTGGATGCCCGTCTGCCAATATTTTTGCATCCTGCTGCTGGACACAAGTCTCTTTAGACCTGCATCGACAATTTGATGGTTATTAATTGCATTAATATAATTATAAATACTCATGCCTTATACATCCGGTGTTTTTTAACTTAAAATGTTATTTCGAATTTCTACATGACATTTCTCGTAGTGGCTCATAGTCTGGATTTTTGCCTAGAATAATATGGTAATAGGCTCATCACCTATTCCACTGTCGGACGTAAAGGTAATTAGCGAAATCTGTAAGTGTAAGTAAACTACACACTCCTTTACCTGCATCTCTGTAGCTTGCAGACGTGATGTTACGTTCATGCCTAATATCTTACTATTCATATACTTGCTTAATTTGAATTTATTTTTCTATTAACAATTTACATTCAGTTTATTAATAAACGACATACCAAAATAAATATGTTTTGTCGTTATATAACTGCATCGTTGTATAATTGTGTTTAAGTTAAAATTCACATCATCTTTATCATCATTAGCCTATCTTAGTCCAATGTTGGGCATGGACCTCGGCTAAGGAGCGCATCGAGCCCTTTCCTCGGCTTGACGCATCCAGCTTCTGCCTAATAGCCTTTCGCAATTCGTCGTCTCATCTAGCCAGAGTGCGTCCTACACTACGTTTGCCGAGCACTAGTCTCCAGTCGTCGGCAGACATGACCAGAACAGTGCCACTTCAACGTTATTATCATTTGAGCTATATCGGTAAGGTCACCTATATAGCTCAGGTAGGACCTAGGTAGGTAGGTCGATAGGTTCTTTGTCAGATGGTTTCATTTTTGAGTATATCCTTCAGAGAAATTCCGAGCATAGCTCGCTCCATAGTACGTTGAGTGACTTTGAACTGGTGGACTAGCCGCACTGTGAGTGTCCACGTCTCAGCTTCGTATGTCATGAAGAACAAATTTATATCTTGAGTTCTATATCTTGAGTACTAGATCTCTTATTCTTTTGAATTTACAGTAGTTATACTACAGTAAAGTGTACATTATGTAAATAAATAGTTCACCATCAATAATGTTAACACAGCAATAACTATGTACCTAACTAGTAACTTACCATGAACTATGTTAACAAAGCTATAGTAACAACACACCCCGGGAGAGACTGCTTTGTGCTGGTATTTTGTCCGAAGTAATTTCGTACATTTCAAAGTATAAATCTATTCCTGTTTCACTACACTAGTTTTAAGTGTAACTAACGAGAATCGTATTAACTCTAGAATGCACTTTGTAGAAGTGTATTTGTATAGGTTCATTAATTGCTTTCTATAAATTTTGTATTTTATTTATGTATTCTTTTCTATCTAATTATATATCGTGTTTGCAGTTGTATCATGTATTAACGGAAGAAAGTATATTTGTTAATAAACCCTAAATGGAGCGAACGATATTCATGAAATATATACATACTGAGAGATTTGTATACTATATTGGAGTAATTTAGTATGCATAATGTAGCATAGATTTAGAATATTTGCCTGTTAAAGGATCAGACGAATAACTGATCCTAAATAGTCACTATTGTAATACCGACAACTTAGTATATAAGGAAGCCTTGCAGGCTTGAAATAGAGATTTTGTGCTCAAGTTTTTAAGAAACTCAATTTATCATGTTGCAAAGAGTTTTAAACTGCTCATGAATAAATAATAACGTAGGTGATTTTCAGTGTGGATAATATAATAAAAGCTGCATCGCCCTTGACCAAATATGTACAATAGGACCTAGACAATTTTATGAAGATAAAAATTTGTCAATTGATCAAAACTTACTCTAGTAAAAGTTGTGTATCACTACAATTGACTATGATCGTATAAAAGAAATATATTTAATTATAGTTATTTGCGTAAATTGAGTTCAATCATACTTGCCCCCAGAAACTACTTTGTGTTCAGCTCAAGTAATTTAGTACATTTGTGAGCGTAAATCGAATTTAGAACCGCAGATTTTAGTTTGTTGTTTTCCCTATTGCGTGTACATTAAAGGAAAGCTAAATTTGATTCTTTTTGACGACAAGTGTGGATCAAATTGATTTCTGGCACAATATAAATGCAAATAATAACAATTTTCTCAAAATGATTTATTCATATGTCATCTCGCGTTCAATATGGAGGCATTTTCAGGAATTTAGAACATAACATCTTGGGAAGAATATTATTTTGGTTGAGTTTATATCAATGATAATGTTAGTGTGTTATCAACGTAACGTAACATCGGGTTTTCCTACTGCTAACTAAGAGATAAAAAGAGGATTACTAATCTCTCCATCTTTAGTCCTTCAATAATTCTACATGTTGGAAACGGTTCATGAAGTTCGAACGAATAAAACGAAAGTTTATGAAGAATTATAATGTTTAACGTCCCAATAACAAGTAATATATAATGATAAAAATGTACATGTGTTATTTCAAATAATGAGGTTCGCAAGGGAATGTGCACTTTAAATGGAAATCGAATAGTTACCTCTAATTCTAAACCTATAAACTGTCACAGCTTATTAGGTCGCCGCACTTTAGGAAAGTGATTTAAAACTTTTTTACAATAGAGTGTTGATAAGGTTCCTCGTTATTGATATTCATCTTGCGAATTTCATCATTCTGTTAACAAAGTCAGATTATCATTTTTATTCAAGTATGTAAAACTAACGAAATCAATAAGTATCAATTCTGATCTCTGCTTTTGATGTTCTGTAATAGACCTTAATTTTAGGTTGCGTGTCTAATTTATGGTATTCATCATATATTTTAACAACGAAGGAGTCCCAATTTGAATAATAAATAATCAGCACGTATTTAATAATATTCAACTTAACACTAATAGTCATTTAACTCAACGTAATAATACTTAACTCATAATACTTAATTATTTTAAGTCTTGTATTCAGTAGAAAATGTTTACGAATGTTGTCAAAGATGATTATTGTTAAAGGTGAAAAGCTTAAATGTAGTTTCTTGTTACAGAATGAACCCGTCTTATTTCTAGAGGAAGCATTAGATATGAATGACCATGTATGTACCAGGACGGTTTAAAGTGGCGAGATCGTGAGATCGTGTTCGAGTGTGATGTGAACGACAGCATGAGGAGGTGGCTAGCGATGCTGGCGGTGTTGGCGCTGGCGGGGGCGGTGCGGGGCTGGAACTGTGTCTGCAACCCAAGGGAATGCGAGGCGCTTGAACCGAGCGGCTGCCCAGGGCTGGGCATTGTTGTATGGGATCCTTGCAGGTGGGTGATCCTCTTTACTTTATCTCGTTTATATTGAGACCAAAAATTGGCAAAATTTATTAACAGAGTTATTGTATTATTGACTTTTACTTCAGCTATTTATTGTCCAGTTAAATTAAATAAAAATAAAGTTGGATTATATACTAGGGGTATTCTTCTATACTCGTTTTTCTTTGATTTGTATGTCCATACGTCTCGAACCGCGCGCCTCAACTGAACTCATCGATACAAGATTTTACAACTTGTACCGCGCGGCAGACACGCGGGCCCGCGCGTTGCTAGATATTCGCGCGGTGAATCGACGACGGGTTTTTTAGAAGGATATCTAAAACATTAATAGGATTTTATATTTGTTATTCGTAAGTAACCATTTCAATATAATGCGCAGTTCACGAACGAAATACATGTTGTAGATGTTGGTTAGAGAAAAACTTATTCGAAAGCATTTCTTACAAATGTCTATAGTAATCGAAATTAGCAAAAAATAACGTTATTATATTACTATGTAAATTTGAAATGTTATATTTATACAGTGTAGTGTACCATGGTGTAGTGTAGCTTCGTATGCTTAATTTTTCCAGCTATCTGTAACTTAGAATCCAAAATAAATTATACTGAAATAAGTAGAATAACTGGTAAAAAACTTGGACAGGAACTTGATCATAATTTATGTTAATGAAGACTCTCAAAAAGATTATCTTGTATTCTTCATATAGGTACGTATCTTCAGTAGAAGACTCCATTTAGTACGTGGTGCGATTTTCGAGTGTGAGTTACTTGGGTACTATTAATTCAGGCTTCTACGTGATTCGCCTCGCGTGTCTGCTTAGATGAAGTTTCGCGCGCAGCTAAATCATCAACATATTATACGTTGTCCAATTATAGAATGATTCGACCTAGAAAATATACTTGGCATTAGAAATATATCTCTAATAAATCTTGGCGTTCTGCATGTTTTATGAGTATCTCTAACCTACTACTTTTGTTTAACATTCAGTATTACGGTAACAGTGATACAGAATTCGCAGATGAGAAGAAATGAAATTACGATAATTACGATAAAAAAATATACAAAACATTAATTTTGTTTGAAATTTTGAAGCAAAATTTCAATGGACGCTACTTTATTCTATCGAATCTTGCTTAAAATGCGGTAAATCTTCTGACAGTGTAATCGCAAAGGCTTATGTCTCGGTAATATGATCAATTGATCATTATTATAATATAATCAAACTAGGCCCCTTACGAGGTAAGCAGAGCAACTAGTGCAATATATCTCTTACTGACCTGACCTGCTTCTTCTACTTCGAGAAATACAACGTCACAAATAAGAAGTATTGAAGAAAATACATTCCAACAATTACAATACAGAACATTGGGTTACTTTGTTTCGTAGATTGTATTCTCCATGCCACTGGTTTCCAACTAATAGCGTACAGAGTTGAAGTGTCATTAATTCAGTCTCGTACATGTTCTGACTGCGATGCCCTTAAGATAGCTCCTTGTGTGGTTGTCATCATGTTTGTCGAATATTCGTCGATAAAACGTGAGATACCAACAGCCTGATATTATAATAATAGACAACAATTGAGGACAAACTTCAGTGGGAAAAGTTTTACAAAAAATGTTTGTGTCGAATATTTTTTCTGTGTATTTTATTGAGGTTATTATTTCAAATTTGTGGAGTATTCACAAACTTGTATTCATTGTACAAGGATTCACGGCGGTCAGGTCGAGT
>DWEJ01001725.1:0-12503 GCA_018245835.1 Mysoria sejanus stolli | reverse complement strand
ATGTTTGTTACTCTTTCACTTAAAATCTACTGAATGGATTTTAATGAAACTTTACAATAATATAGATTATATATCAGAATAACACATAGGGTACCTACAATTTATAAAGATATTCTGTGAATTGTCAAAAATATCAAGTACAAGTAAGTAGAATATGCCCAGCTGGCGTCTGCGTTGCGCCCCTCGGCTCTCACCACTAGCTCGCCTGCTCATCTTTTTTGTGTAGGTATTTGATTTTTTTCTTTTCTCTGTGGAGCAACGTTTAAGCCACTTTACGCGGGAAAACCTTTGTAACACACTTTTACACGCGGGCGAAGCCGCGAGCACATCTAGTTATCTATGTATTCACCTCTTCGTTTCTACCTGACATTTCGCGTACGATATATCGTACGAGCGTACGTAGCGTAGCGTACGTCTGGCATCTATCTGAGACGTACAAAAATATGTAATTGATCAAATTAGTTGATAATAAGAATGTTTGTAATAAAAATTAAGGGATAAATTTACCTTATGATTAAAAGTTTCGCTTTTAAAAGCTTGTTGGTCCAACCATGATAGCATAAACATAGCCAATGACAACAGACTTAAGCTACTTTTCGTTGAATGTCAGATTCTAAAAGACTCCACTAGTCTAGTAGTATTTGAATGGATTCTCAAAACTGAAAACTAGCGTAGTTAAAAATAGTAAAATTAGACGCCCTAACTATGCTAAAAATGATAGTATTTATAGATATATGCGCATTCAAACAGGCACCATTAATGCACTCGTAAGCAAAAACCACTCAAAGTTCGTTAAAGTTCGCGTCCATTTAAATTCACTTCGACTCGCAGCCGTCAATGCAAAACGAAAACTGAGAAACGAAAATCGAACGCACGCCGCGGCGACCAAACCGAACGTGCATGATCCGGTTAGCAAATACAGTCGGAATAAAATACAAAGTGGGCAGACCAATCGGGATCCACATGCCAGAATGTACCCGCACACGTCAGGGCTTACGTTGAAGCGACACTGACTAGTTTTGACAGCTTATGATTTGTGAATCGTTCGGACATTAACAGGAGTTATTTTAGGTTCTTTTTGACCCAATACCTATCATTTTTACTTCCGTTCTAAAATATAATTTTTATGTTTTTTCAATAAGTAATGATATAAATCTTTTGCCCTAATTGCCGACACGGGCTAGTCATCCTTTAATCATTTTGTACATCGCTTGGTAATATTGTCAGTTACATTCGACATACTACCTTGCACTTATACTTACGATCAAAAAGTATGTTCTTATCAGGATTCTCTATAGATTTTCTAACAAACGTATTGCACTAAATCATTAAAACTTTTATTTGCGATAGCATTGTATTTATAGAATTTATAAAATATCATTTCGCTTCTCATTTCACAGAGAAAACGAACAAAAAGAAATTCAGAGTGAACCTACTGGATAATTCTAGTCAGGATATAAGGTAGGAATAAAAATACTGAGCCGAGCCTATTTTCAACCGATCGAAATTTACATAGCTCTACGGATATGAAAGTATTTTCTGGTACTACCTATTCTCGTCGATCCAATTGAATGGTATCGTGATTTTTGCAATTTCTCTATATTGAAAAGAATTTAAAAATATAATCAATATCAATAATTCAATTATCTTTGAAAATATAACAGTATTGCTAAACAGAGAGAGCATTATTTTCGGATTTGGCATTAACCAGAATCACCTAAGGTTTTACTTTAAGGAAATAACATTGCGTACAGATAATAATTATTATTTTTAAGATTATTTAATAAAAGTCATCTGTCGAGTCGTTATCAGGTTTGGTTGCATTCCTGCTGATCAAGAAATCGTGGATTTAAACCACGCATCGGGCACTATTTAATTATTCTAACTTAGTCTAGAAGAATTTTTTAGTGGCTCGGAGTCTGAATTTGTGTATGGTGTATTGCAACAGGCTCACCGCTTATTCCATTGTGTGGCGTAAATTAGACTGGTATACTCCCCTGCATTCCTTTAAGTATTTGATGCCCCCGACTCCGTAGTCGGACGATTGTAGTAAGAGACGTATAACTGCAGATGGTCTGTATCTGATCATGATACAGTGCAGCTTGGCCACGCAAACCTAAATGTCCTAGCCGTCTTCGGGGAGAAGCGCAGGCGGTGCATGAAACCGTGTCCTGCGATCCCCAACCCGCCTGTCCACCGTGGGAATTGTCAGATAAAATCTATTAAAGGAACCTTATGCCCAGCAGTGGATTAAGATTTAGATTGATCGGTTAGCTCTTACAAACCAATTATTAATCTTTTTGTTTCAATACATTTTGTCATCTTACAATCTTTATACTGCATGTAGGTACTACTGATATTCCATTTAAAAATCGAATTCTTTTATAGCTATCTTGCATAAAGATATTTAGTCTCTAGATAGCAGTCCACCTCGTTCAGATATTCCTAAATATATTCTAGTTTACTTTCCAACATTCGAATTGTTCTAGAATCGACTTATTCCTGTACCTTATCCGAGAAACCGCCTGCATGTGACTGCGTATAGAATGTTAAACTGCCCGAAAACAAGCGTTATTTGCGGAAAACGTACCGTTGTGTAGTCATTTACCGGTTAAATGTTCTAGCTTCTAGTTTAAAACTAAGTTGCTTGAAGATAGCCGGTGCATTTGTAGTTATTTAGGTACGTATTTACTATTACATAAAATTGTCGTAATTTCAAACTGGCCACTTTCATCCGGAATAATTACAATTTGATATATTTCTTTATTCCAAATTCAAATATTTCCAGTGGCTTTCCACGAATGTTATTCATTTTGATAAAGGAATAATTTCGCATATCACCTTGTTTCATATTCAAATCGAAAAAAAACTACATTTTCGAACATGAGTTCCATTTGTATAACATTTACGTTTCAATGTAAACAATATAGTGATTTTTTTGTTTTTCAATATTCGTTGACAAAATTGTATTAAATACATTTTCTCTAGGCATACGTGCTGTATTTCACTATTATTCCTATGCGGATGTAGCCTGTGTCAATAGCCTGCATTTGCTGATAAGTCGCTCTATTATAGCGAGTGAGGACGTGAGTTGACGTCACAAAGCGATTTGATTTGCATCCAATACTCAGACATACTAAACTATAACGTACATTTCAGTGATATATAGGTAAGTACGTGTATTTCAAACAATTATATTTTCGTAATAATATTAATAAAGGCATTTATTGTGAAATTAACAATTTTCCTTAGTTCAGTGTTAATCTACAAAAATTGTCTAAAAAATTGTCTAAAATTCGGCGTACCTCTTGGCCTCCAACTATTTCCACTGTTGTCGGTTTTGAGCCACTCTTCACCAGTTTGGCTTTGCTAACATTTTTATATAATTTTCCCACCTCCTGTGTTGTTTATAATTCTTATACGCCGAACATATACTTGCACTTTTTTATAAACCAATAGTTTATTTTACTACAAACAATAATAATTAATAAACAAATTATGAACTGATTTTCGAGTGCAAATGTTTTATTACTTACAATTAATGAAACGAGGCAAAAAGCATCACGGAAGATGACATCTAAGAAGTTGATTAGATTATTATCTAATAAGAGCATGTCTTGCGAGAGCCGAGATATGTATTTTCATTCCAAATATGTTATACTAAAACGCTGAAATAAAATGTTAATTGATATGATAGACGATTCATATTCTTGACTAATGCAATAAAAGTGATATGTTTTATTTTAACGGTTTCACTGTGGCTAGTCAGAGAAAACAGAAACAATTACCATCAAACCTCTTATCGTTCTACTGTTAGGCAGAGGCGCAATCTTATATTTAGAAGGCTGAAAATAGACTATAATGCTAATGAAATATAAATTGTAATACTTCATAGACCTATAAGAACTTAGTTGAGATCTATGACGGGTTAAGGTGTCTAGTTTTTTTGCTTCACCGTCGAAATGTAATCAATGTTCAACATTATTATCATTACATAGAAATAATTACGTATCCAGGGGCTGAAATAATCACCTTCCATCAGCTGGTACAGAAGTCCATCTGTTTTAAAACAATAATACCTACCGTACACGAAATATTAGCGACGTAAGGTAACAGCTAGTGCCATTGTTAGGTACGCCAATCAAACAAGCAGCGACATTCTGAATATGCTGACATATGACCCTGTCATTGAGGACGGCACAAAGCCGTCTGATTAGTTTCCCACACATCCCCATGTATTTGTCAGATTGCTGTCTATAGATGTATTCGCATATGCGTACACCAGTATATAAAAATGTAATATGTAACAAAAACTGTATTGTAACTGTACTGTAACACAAACTGTAGATTTCAAGATTTTTAACAGTTTTGAAATTCTACATAATTTAGATATGAAGATCCAAGTAATAGTAGGGTTGATATTAATTTTCACATTATCACAAATTGAAGTAATTTAACGTAACTTTCTTCACGCTATCACACGGATGCGAATACAGAGCATCCATAACGGAGTAATAAATTCAATGCTGCGCTTAATTACATTAACATTTGACTTTACAGGCAGTGAACAGAGCACCGTTAATTGTCGGGAGAATTTTCTACGCGGCTTGAATTCGCCTCACGTTGGCCAATAAACTACTGGTAGCATTTAGCTGGACGCGGCCCGCTTCCAAACAGCACTACGGGCGTATTGTAAGACGGCACCCACTCGGATTTATTCCGCAGTAATTGTACCTACTAAGCCACTTGCTCGGACTGACCCTCTTTTGTTTAATGTAAATGGTACCCAATCTGTACCCTTTCTACGCTGTCAAATAAAGTAGTGAGTAAAATTGTTGACTTTGTATCTGTTCGTTTGTTTTCTAGATTGTTGGGACGGTGTTTCGTTTTCAGCATTGGGCATTAGTTAGATTCGTGTCATGATTTGTCTACACGTCCACAATCTTTAGGAGCAATAAATCAGAGAGACACCTTGCTAACTGTTACACATATGCGGCATACGGCTGAGTACAGACGTGACGTGTGTGTGTAATGAATATGGGAGTTCTGGGGCGCACTCAACCGTTATCCACCTTGGCGGAATAGTATAGTTAAGACGCAATGGTCAAAACGCATAAAATGTTAAGGCCGTCTAAAGAGATTCGAAAATTTACTGCTATATAAAAATGACAAACGGTGCACCATTAACGTGATCTAAACACAAAAAGGCTTCAAAAGTTCCTCATTCCAAAGGTGTTTCGAGGTTCTACTAGTTTTAATATAGTAAAGCTTGATAATCAGCAATATTTAGTAAGTTGTGTGTCGTATCGCGTCGGTACCGCACCGCACCTTACCGGTCTGCACCGCACCGCACCGCACCGCTATGCACACCATAATACGTTCCGCACCTCCCAATACCGCACCGCACTGTACCGTTAAACACCGCAACGGCACTACTTCACACTACACTGTATTGTTGATATTGCATTATGTTATATTACATTACATTTTTTATTGTCACACAATACTAATACTACTATCTATATAACTAGGAATAACCGGAATAGGAATAACTAGGAATAACCGCCATTTCTGGGCCGATACCGTTTCTTTACGGACAACTGAACATCCTCTATATACTTCTTACCTTCCTGTAAAAAGCTTAAAAGAAAAAAGGAAATCAATTTTATAAATCCAAATGTCGAAATGTGTTCATTATCATTGAAATAGTGATTTGATTAATCTAGAGTAGAAATAATTTAATAACTATTTATTGCCTTGTATTCAACAGGAATATAATATTTAATCCCTTATATAACTTTTGTTTGTGTAAAATAGTCACTACATTTACTCTGGATTCAAGATATATCCATAACAAAAAAAAAACAAAATAGTTAAGCTGCTTTATCCCATTTCATTCCCATGGGAATGGCGTATTTTAGCCTGAGAAAAAATACTCTATGTCACATTGCGGTCCCTGAAACATGCAAAAAATCGTAACTATCCGTTTTAAGAAGCTGAATAAAGGATGGAAAAATTAACAAATAAAAGTCTACTGACCGATTGGCCAGCGTGGTAGACTATAAATACTTCGGAATTTCTCTGAAGGATAGGATCAGAACAGTCTATCCGATAGTCTATCAGTCTACCAGTCTATCCGACAGCGAACCAAGGTCACCGATATAGCTAACAGATTAGCACGAGCTGGTGGAACAAAACGTTGGTGTGTTCTGCACTCCTCTGTAGGCAGAGGAGTGCAGAACACACCAACGTTTAGGTACGAAGGTTAGGTAGGTACGAAGAGGTAGGCCTCTTCAGTGATTAAAGGCTTGAAGTTACGTTTACATTTTACGTTTAAAAAAATAAAAAAGAAATAAATATTTTCTACAAGACCCCTGCCCACCAGGGATCATACACAAGAATTAACACAAAAAAAGATTTATTGTAAAACTTTTCACCATTTGTTTTGACGGCATTTCTTAAAAATGAACACTACAAAAGCGCTAAAACGTGAAACTAACAGAGAACTTCCGCCCGCAGCACATTTCATAAAAAGAACTATTATTTTCGCGCTAATCAAAAGAATGAAATATTACATGCATAATATTAACTGCAATATCAAAAATATTACGTTTTCCCTTCCACAGCAAATGTTTTATTTTACGTGTAGCGCGAAACTTGACCTGGATTTGCTAAAACAGGTCTTGTGTTCATGTATCAATTCCCATAGCAAACGTAACGTTATCTTCCTCTACAAACTATGGCCTTAACCTTTTCGTTGTGGTACTCTCACACCCGTGTCCACCAGTGGAACGATAAAAGAGCAGGGAAAAAATATAGAATTACTAAACGTAATAGTATATATTAGAGATGTAACGAATATACGCATTCGCATTCGCGAATATTCGCATGTTTTTGCATATTCGCATTCGCAAAATTTTTGCTAATGTTTTGCGAATGTTTTTCCCATATAAATTTTAGAAGGAAAAAATTAAAAAATTAAAATCCATTTCTTACGTTACGTTTTTTAATACAACATAAAGGAACAACCTAGTGATCACATTATCAATTTTCAGTTTATCATTTGGTATTATTAATTTATTTTCTTAATTTTGAGCAATGAAGCTTAACAATTAAATTTTCATTAGAACATTAACACAAAAAATATACAATGCAATGAAAACAAACAAAAACAAATTTTTCTATAAAATTTTCTATCAAAAACTGAATATTCTCATTCGCATTCGCGAATGTCGGTGGCAGACATTCGCGTTCGCGAATGTTCAAAAAGTGACATTCGTTACATCTCTTATACATACATATTACATACATTCATGTTACAATGCGTTACACGAGTATTAAATGAATTAATTGCAATATATGAATGATCAAAGTGCTCATTATATAGACAAACCAGAAGCATAGTTGTAAAATATATTTAATATACATGTATTGTATATATTTAATATGTTATATTTCTAGTATATGACCGGTTATAAAGAAAATGTTTCAACGTTGTAGATGTATGGAATGTTACTTACAGGATCTTTGAAAGTGTAAAATTTAGCAATAAATTTGTATTATAGCAAGAGACTAGAAGATCGGTGATAGAACTTTCGTTTACACTTAAACTCGCTCCTTATGGAACATTAAAAATGATTTTTTACTAAACCAAATGTGCAATAGTAATGTGTAATATAACCACAAAAACCATTTTGAATGTTGTGGTTATATTACACATGATTTTATATTTATAAAACCATTCTTGTAACCATAATATCGCTCGATCGATAGAACGAGATTGTGCGAAGGTTTGAAGAGGGCAAATTAAAAAGAAATTGAGCGCCTTGAGATTGTTTCAGTTTCCGACTGTTTGCATATCATACTCATCTTTGTACATAAAGCTACATATGATGTCTCTCATCGACGATGGCGATAAAATAATATATAAAATGACGACTTGAAGGATTTCATTTCATTGAAATTCATTGCCAATACCTGATGTTGGGAGATATACTAAAACTGTGTTGTAACGATTCTTGCAAACAGAGTTTTGTCTATTGTTTACCGATGTATTTTGTGTGGTCTCTATACCGACTATGTGTTAAGTATAGATCTGTCAATATTTGTTTAAATAGTTCTAGTCTTAGCTTGTTCATAGTTTTTACGTAGATTCTACTGTGTCTATATTTATCGATGTATTATAGAGATAGATATTATTTATTTACATGGCAATAAATTATTTGGGGTCTGTTTATTTTTAGATATTATAGTTTGTATTTTCTGTCGAGTCAATTGTTATTTTTTCTCTTACAACAATAAAGTATAATAATTATGTAAATGTTTCAATTTATGTAAATTTATCCGTTGTATTTTTAATATCCTAAAGCATTGTGGGAGCGAAGATGTACCCGTCTATTTAATTTCATAATCATCTCTAAGAACTGCCTCCTTGGTCGTGTTGGTTGCAAGTGGGTCCCGGGGGGTCCCGGGTCCGATTCCCGGGTCGAACACTACAAAATGTTCTAATTTAGATTTTCTAGTTGTGGCCGAACCACAACTAGAAAATCTAAATTAGAACATTGACTGGATATGTGCCCGATGCATGGCAAAAGGCTCACCAACTATTCCATAGTGTAAGTGGACGTAAACGTAACCGTTGAAACGTGGGTATTTTCTGCATTCCTCTGCCTACCTCTTCGGTGATTACAGGCGTGAAGTTACGTATCACTAACAATTTCAGGCAAAATTTTCTTATCGAATATCGTAAGTAGTTCTTATAACAATATCGCTTGAACGTTAGTGCCTCCGCCTGTTTCCCGTGTGTGTTCCTTTCCAAAGTTACATAACGTAACATAACACCTGTAATCCCCAAAGAGATAAACAGAGTAGTGTAGTACACGCCTCTATCTGTTACGTTTACGTCCCAGTATGGAATAGTTGGTGAGCCTGTTGCTACACACATTGTAACATTTGTTACGTCCGGTTTGTTACACCATGGCAGTAATGGTCGCCAAATGGTCGATCGTGGCGGAATTCAGTCGGCCGGGGCAACCCATAGAAAAATATAATTTATAAAAAATGTCTACAAATAAATAAAGCATTTACCAAGAGTAATCCTAATTTCATTGTTTCTCATCTCTAATGAAAATATACACTTTAATATTGTTTCATTTATGATTCAAATTACTCCAATGTATACTGTACATTTAACTGGCAGCTCGCACAGAGGTTAGCCAGCAGACGGCGGGAGGGTCAAGCGTGGTGCGCGGGCCATCCCTGGTATACGGGTTTTCTCACTTTTTTGTCGACAATGCATTAATTGACTGCTGATCGGCAAGTCCTGGGTTAAACCACGGGTCGGCCACTACAAAATTTTTCTAATTTAAGTATTAGCTCGGAGTCGGAAAATATGCTACACACCATTGCCTACCCCATCGCGAATTACAAGCGTAATGTTACGTTAATTCAATAATATTTCTACTCCATTTTAAGTTTTCAAATATTTTCTATTTATTGACTTTTTCAGGGTTAGTTCTCTGAATGCGGAGCCTCCTTAACACACTGAAAGCTAAACTCCTGGAAGCTAACACTAAATACTGGAATTCGGGCGCTTGAAATAAAAAAAATTTGTACATTTTTTTACAACATTTAATAATAAGTTGTCCGCTTCTCGCACATACATTATTCCCAGTTAATATTGTGTGACTCTGTCTATTCAATGTCTGTCTATACGTTAAGTCGACATAAGTAGGCCAATGCGAAGTCTCATTCTTTTCGAATGTCATTTTATAAGCGAAGGGCAGCTTTGTGTTCCACGGCAAGGAGGTCAAGATTTAGCTTGTACAAGTCGCGTTCGTTCCATTGTTACAGAGGCGTGTGTAAGGATATGCGCTCTGTTTTAACGTTGAAATTAAAAATATTTTCATTTTCGTTTCCCATTATGTATTTAATTTACAATTTCGAAAGAAAAAGTGAGTTTCATCAACTCCTTATATCCATGTAGTTTAGAAAGTAGTGGTAGAGTGGTATCAGAAACTTGAAAATGATTATCAATTTTTTAGTTTACTCGTGAAGTGCGTCAGTATAATTGAGGTTATTAATTACTAGATCAGTGACAATTAGTACTGCAAATATTTGATAATAAAATTCAGAGGTAAGTCGCTGTTCGAAATTTAAAAATCGAATCGGTCATTTTGAACGGAACACCTTCAGTATAGAATGCAAGATTAAATGTACCTAATTAATACGATCAGTTCGAGACGCATCCGGTATATCGGGGGTGTGTGTGTGGCGGGGATCAGGTATTGAAATAAAATAGTCAAATCACATATTCAGTTGTTTATTATCTATACTGTACTCAAAATTGATCCGAAGATCACATCACATAGTAATTTCACAAATCATATTACAATGTCATGTACTTTGTGATTGCATGAATAAAAAAATGTTCACAATATTATCAATACTTTGTTCACTGGACCGGTTCACCTTTAGTAAGCAGGCTGCACCACTACATAATACGATACCATACTTAAGGTATTCAAACAACTTACGGTGTACTCGATGAAAGATATAATAATCCATTATTGTGTTGCAGTTCATTTTTTTTGTCAATATATTTACAGTTTTACATTTTTTTTTGTGATTTACAAATAAATTCTTGAATATTTAATTAGGTCATCATTATTCCATTTGGATTTATAATAACAGTACTTTATAGTTAAAAATATCACAAAATGAAATATATTATGTGTAAGACACACGCAACATTAAAAATACAACAAAAGAAAAAAATATAAATCCACTAGAAACCTTGGGCCAGAAGAGTCCCTTCTAACAGGAAGGATACTTTCGATGTTCGAATCTTTCATAACGGCAATTTGATACCATAATCATATTATCATTATCACACTAATTAATTATAAAAGTAATCGCTTGTCTTACAATAAATGCGTCAGATCATAAAATTTTGATTATAAAAATTATAGGCAACAAACGAAACGATAAATTTCAACAAAAAATAAAATGACAACTTATGCATTTAAGAGTCATAAGTGCCGTATTGATAAAAGTGAACTTTACCGGCCACGGGCTGTACCAGAACAACAACCAACACAAACAAACGCAACGAGTCCCTAACGAGTTTAACTCCATCGTCCTCCCGCTAGTCAGCTTTTATCGATATGGCATTCCGCTTACGATACGACAATAAATATAACGCGCTTACACATTAATCACTTCTTTAATTCCGACGCTAGGAATTATTTTATAATATATACCTAAAAATATAATCACGGCACAAGTATCCCTCCGACTAAATTACTAACGTAGTGTCACTTTATCAGGATTTAGAATCAAATATGTATTATGTATCTTAAATATTTCATTATTAATATATCATTATCAAAATATCCACTAAATGGGAGGAATAAATCAAATTATTAATATTTTATTCTAACATTAATCGCATGACTGATCAACAAAAAGGATATGGACTAGGAATAATATTAGGCATCAGGCTTCCGCGCCTCAGCGCGCGGCATGCGGCCACGGCTCGCGGCCGCGGCGTGCGGCCGCCGCGCGCCGCCTCTCTCTATCCGCGTGTCCTCTCCGCACGTACAGAGGCTAGCTCGAGCGAACGGCGACACAGCGCACGGGGCCGGCGGGAGCCGCTGCGCAGTCTGTACTCATCGAGAGGTAACTCGGACTGGATCGTCGGTCACTATTTGTGCTTCGATAGCCGGGATCGACCGGAAAGAGAATGATCATCTAGCAAAATCTATCTGGAATAAAAGCCGACGTTCTATCCTAGAGTTGGAGGGCAGTACCTCGGAAGTGTGCCTTTTTCGATCGGCTGTTGTCGGCCGACGTCGGGCGGGTCGCGCGGCCGCCCACTGCCACTCTACGAGTGTGTGATCTATGCTAAGTGTGGGGCGCCACCGAACGTGACTTGTGCTCCGGCGTCGAAAGTCTCGGTGCCGAAGGAGAGAAGCGGCTACTCTATTGGTGTCTCGTTACTGATTCTCTTAATCTAATCTAATGTAAAACTTGTCATCTATAAAAACATAATTTCATAACGTACGTAAAAAAGTAACATAATTCTCACAAAAAATGCTCACAATAGGAGTGGGGCGATGCGGGCCCCGAGACCGCCGCGCGGCCGGGCCGCACCGCCCCCACCGATACATCGCTTATATACACAGAGCCTCGCGCGGCGCGACGGCCGCGCCGGCCTCTACAGGAACTCATATCGCATCTTAAAAAAAATATACAATAGTAATAAAATATTTGAAACCTCACTATCTACCGTTCGTCGACCTCGGTACGATCTCGATATAATAACTCAATCGGTTCCGGCGTCTCGAAATCTATCCATATCACAATCGCATGACCGCGCTCGAGCGGCGCGTGCCGCGGCCTACGTACACACTCGTTCCCGGCGGCGCGTCGCGGGCCTACCTGCGGCCGCGCGGCGCCGGCGGGCGGGGAGAGCGAGGTGGCGCGAGGGGGGCGAGGGGGCG
>DWEJ01001724.1:0-12505 GCA_018245835.1 Mysoria sejanus stolli | reverse complement strand
AATTAAACTTTTTAGTACATGTATACCGTACAGTAACCGGTAACAGTACAGTACCGTAAATTTGTTGTCAGTTTTCTATTTTTGAATTGCGAACAAATAGAAATGATTTGATGTTGTTTGCACCATTATTTTTCAGTAAATGTCAAAATATTATTTTCTTTCTGGGCTACAGCGTAGCGTGGCTTTGTTGCTGGCGACCGGGAATTTTCAGTTTTCTTTGAAACGACTATGACAACACTCGTGGATTCTCCCTTTTTAAAATGCTCGCATATTTTTCAACGCTGTGGGAGTTTATATCAAGCTTCAGTTTATATGTATATAGGAATATTTTTTTGTTGTGGTTTATTCCGAGGAGAGTTTCATGTATATAGCGCAAGTTGTTCTATTATTGTGGGTTATGTACGCTTACCAACTGCATGTATATATTTACATGATTAAGAACACCGTATTTTGTATTTAAAATGATATTTTAAACAATAAATAAGTGACATTTTGACTTTTGCATTATTTAAACTTATTTTTTTGTCCCAGATTTTCACACAAAGTTTTATTGAAAACAATTAAGAACTTTTGACGTCGAAACGTAATGCAACACACGTATAAATAGATTTATATTTGACATCCATATAATAAATATCGATGTATGTTTTGATGTTAAAGTAACTGTTGAAGTTAATGGATCTTTGATTTCGGTCTGCAAACAGTGTTTGATAATTTTTTTTGTCTTTCTGGAGAGACTAATAGATAAATTTTAAACATTTTTCTATGTATCATAAACATTCTTAATATATATAAAAAATAATTATAGAAAAAAAAATTTAAATGTCTTCGGGTAACACGGTTACACCAAAACACTAGCAGTGATAACCCGTTAAATTATAATTTTCAGCCTCCGTGTGAAATAATCGTCAGCCACTTTGTACACACTTCGGTTAAACTTTCAACATATTTCAACGTAAAATACTATAAACGTTCAATGTTATTCATTAATACCTTAAAAAAACGTCCAATGCTTTTCAGTGAGTGACGTTTGATGCGTGATAAACAAAAAACTTCGAAGCTTGTTTACGCAATCCCGCTGACACGAAACTCCACTCACTGATTCATCAATCAATTGGATTCACGTAAAAATCATGCCGTGAATGTTTCGCACGAATCAATCAAACATCAAGAATCACGCACTATGTTAACACGTGATGGATTTTACTGTTTTATTTTATTTACTTTTTTATTTTATTTACTCTTTACTGTTGTCGGGTATTGTGTTTGAATGTGCAATGTCAATTTTAAAGGCAATTTTTGCCTCTTCATTTGGTTTTGCATTATTTCATTACTGACAATTGTGTCAGCAAAATGAATTTGGAACACAAATTTACCAGTATTTATTGTGTGGAAAAGTGATAATACACATACGTAACACCACGCCTGTGATCCCCAAGAGGTAAGTAAAAGAGTATAATGCACTCCCACGTTTTACCAGTTATGTTTAATAATAATAATACAAAAATTTGATATCGACCCTTCTATCGTTCCACTGCTGGAACATGAGTCTCCTCCTCTCAGAATGTGAGAATTAAGGCCATAGTCAGTCACGCTGGCGTGCGGGTTGGCAGACTTCACAACCCTTAGAGAACATTCTTTTGAGGACTTAAGGCGTGCGTGAACGTTCTTCATTGGTGAAAAGAAGTATTAATTGCGAGTTAAAACTTGTCTTAACATTTTCTGTTTAGTAGTTTCTTTATTGTGAATGATATTGAGTCACGTACGGCCGTTTATTGTCACAACACGTTATTATCTTTGGACATACACATGCGGCCGTCTTACCTCAAATTAAGCAGATCTATTGTTGTGCTAATAGGACTGTTCATAGACCTCGTGCATACAATTTTATATAAACATGTTTACGCATTAAGTCTTCATTTTTCTCTGGATATGGAAGACATTTTATATCAAATATATACACCTGAAAACACATGCCCTCATCATGATCAAACTGTTTAAGTTGTCAGCTGAAGATATGCTTTCCTTGAGAAGATTTTGCCCATAATCTTTACGCTAAACATGTTGTTTTGGGGATTGCTGTAAAGCTTCTTAAATCGTCTACTCTTCTGCGCATAGGCCAGGTCGTTTAGCTTTGCCTAGACAGACCGCGCCGTACCACGATTGCATACCAAATTGGAGTGTAAACGCGTATGAATATAGTATGTGTAGATTGATATATGAACAGTAATCATCTGCTTATTGCTGCTATTACTAAGCAGTTTACCCGTCTATATTGATGACACTATTCAATAACCATCAGAATATGTTCAGTGAGACGTTACGATGTGATCAAATGTAATCATGTCCTTTACAGTATGAAGGACGTGTTATATGAATTCCTGTTTGGTTGGGATTAAATAAATGTGTACAAGAAATGTGTCTTATTTGTCTTTAACTGTACATACCATCACGCCTGTATCCAATGGTAGTCAGATGTATATTCCGTAATGGAATAGGAAGTGAGCATATTCTCATATTCGTCTTTATTATTTGTAATTGTTATAAAAGTATGAATGATAAATTAATAAATAGCCAAGTGTGCGGTAGCGTATTTCGTTAGAAAATGTCAAAATGCATTCTAAGTTGTTCAGTTAGCGATACATAACAGGAATGTCAGTCATTTTCAGTCCTTCAGACAGGGTTTCTGAAACTTAAACCAATAAGCTCAATCAATAATGTTATTTTTCGTGCAATATAAAGCTCAATGATTTTTTACAACTTTACTACAATCAATTGTGAGACGTTCACAATAACAACAATAAAACAAGTTACACGAATGGCGATCTTACACAGCTTAAGGAGTTATTTTTCCAGCAACTTTGGAACACAGTAAAAAGCGGTCAAAATAAACGAAATAGGAGTCAGATTTTATAAAACACGATGCAAAACGGAAATATGTATATAATTAATATTAAATCTTTATTATTTTTTACTTTTTAGTTTTGAAGTCGGTTTTCTTAACGTAGTTATTTTTATCTTTGTGTGTTATGGGACGAATAACGTAACTGGTGGATACTGTGTGATTCACCCATCTGTCTGTTATTTTGGGAAAGACAGTTGTGTTATCTTAAGCTGAGAAAACCATTGGTCAAAAAAGGGTTAGAAATTTATTTGTACATATAAACTTCATATTAACAAGGTGTTTAAGTGATGAATGTATTACCTATATGAAAATGATGTTAACTATAAAAATAACGAATTTTAGAAACATTTACGAGTACTTATTCTCAGTGGAACGAGCAAATATTTTCTTGTGTAACATAAAAGAAAAATAATTTACTTGTCAATGTAAAAAAATTCCATCCTAGTTTCATATCACAGATATTTCGGCCAAAAATATTTCTCGACTCTGATTGTAGCGACATTATACTTTTTTGACACTTGTCACTCTGTTAGCAACACTCTGAATTATACCCCAAAAAAAATACTATATTTACAGAATATAATCTTGCCATTTGTCATAGATCAACTGTCACAGATGGTCTTGATAGGTACAATTGAACAATCCGAGATTGATTTCTAATTTTATTAATATTTGTAGTCATGCCTTGATACTTATACTATACTATACGATAAATACTTTGCTTTTTGATCTGAGATGCAAAATTGGATCATTATCGATTGGATCATTATGGAAGTGTTTCCATGCTTCAGAGTGTACGTGGGCAGTCTATCCTGATCAATGTTGGTGGGTAACAACGGTTAAACTACGTTGGAAGCTTTGTAGGTGTTAAGAACATTCAAAAGACAGGTATGCAACTAACTAATGACTCTGACAATCGAAACTCGAATTGCGCAGTGGAATATGATGAATATTTCAATCAGCTGGGAAGGATACTTATACCAATAAACCAAGCTGTGGGATATCTTTAAAAATACCAAAAGAACGTAACATCGTGTCTTTAATCCCCGAAGTCGTAGGTAAAGAATTGGACATCCCCATATGGAATTGTTTTAAGTTTAAATATCACCTGCAACGTTATAGGAAAACATGCGTGAAAACAACGTGAGGAAACCTGCACATCTAAGAGTTCTCAAAAATAATGTTCTCTAAGGCGTGTGACGTCTGCCAACCCGCACTTGGCCAGCGTGTTAGACTATGGCTTTAGTGGACCGTCAAAAGGGTCGGATAAAATATGGAATTGGGGGTAAGTCTTTTGTCGTATACTGTACTTAAATACAGACTCCGAGCAACTAATACAAAATTTCAAGTAATGTAAGTTAGAAAAATTCAAGAATATCCTACCCTGAATTTCAACCCAGGACCGCTCGATTAGCAGTTGCGCATCCAACCAATCGACCAACGAGGCAAACACGAATATTATAAAAGATAAAAATAAATAATATGTGACGATACATTTAAAAAAAACTAAGTGATATTTCGCTGTTGATTCATTTAAAGATATTTTGGTATTGGAGTAAAAGCTATATCGCATTATTAAGGTATATATCTAAACGTATAAAAGCACTTGTACATACGTAATTCGTAAGGGCCTGCTCCGTATTATGAAAATATTTTATGATACAAATAATATTTCTTGAACCGAAATATCGTGATAACGAGCGCTCATTATTTTCCAATAAAATATATTTTGGATATATACGAATATTTAATAGGAGTATATTTTTACTTTATAGAAAATGAGATTAATTTAAGGTCGCTCAGCGAACTGTGGAGAGAGTGTTATCGACATAGTCCAAATAGATCAGTAAGCTGAAGTGGCAGTGGGCTGGTCACATCTGTCATGGGGCCGAAAACTCTTGGAGTAGATGTGTTCTGGAATGTAGACCACGTCTTGGCAAACGTAGGGTAGAAA
The DNA here is from genome assembly GCA_018245835.1 of Mysoria sejanus stolli. Lineage (NCBI taxonomy): Eukaryota > Metazoa > Arthropoda > Insecta > Lepidoptera > Hesperiidae > Mysarbia > Mysarbia sejanus. Next base: position 7,646 of record DWEJ01001724.1, on the reverse strand, counting down.
GGCGTCCAGCTATCTGAAGTGACGATATACGCGCTGGTTGGCAGCAGTTGGATACTATGAGCTGAAGAACGAGCTCTATCGGAGAAGCCTCGTTGGTTAAGTGGATTAAGCATGACTACACATCAAGAGGGTCTGGGGATCAATCCTGGGTCTTGTACTATTAGGCATTTCTATCTAAAATTTCTACGCGGCCTGGTGTATTAGACTGACTCCCTATTCTGTGGTGTCGTGTAATATCACAAAGAGAATCGTGGGTGTGTATTAGCACTCCCACGGTTCACATCTATGTTTACCCCTTTGCGGAATACAGGCGTGATTATGACGTTAGAATTACTAAGAACATTTGCTTACTTTTATAATATTCCTTGTTGTATTATTGTGAATTTTTTTCGCGCGTTAAAAACTTCACGTGCCAGTACCTAGAATAGAGGAGGGGCCAATTTTGTCAATTCTATGGGCACCAAGTTGGTTTCATTTAATTAACTTTCCCAAATAAATTCGGGGAAATGTATTTTAATGGATTTTTTTCGTTTTCATTAATATTTCTTTGTGGAAAGCAATATTTGTTTTAATAAGAGCTAGGAAAATATATTTCCAATTCAAATGGCGTATATTCATAATTGATGCTTAAGAACACTTATTTATTGTAGAAATAAAGCTACTCGTACATCACGGCAAGCATGTTTAGCGTTTAAATAATCTATTAGTATGTAATAGGCATTCACTTTAATAATGTATTTACAATTTTAATCTAAAAGATTAATAACGTCTTTTTGTATAGGCGAATACACTTCCCCATATCAGAGAGAGACACTCTTCATAATACAAAAAGTTATTTATTTCTTATACTTACTTTTACTTTTATAATTTACCAAGTTAAAAATATATTTTTTACAAACGTAAAATTTTCATAAATATGCTGGTTTCAAAATAGTAACTGATTTAAACACATCTCTTAGGGTATCACGACATTAAAGGGCTCTTATTGGTTTCTTTTGTAGAATAAAAATGGCGTCACAGTAAAATACCGTACGACATTATACTGTGAAATTACTAAACTAAACGAGCCTAGCAATGGTTATCTCAGTAAGTTGTTTGAATTTATAGCTATTATAAATAATTATACATAAGCCACAGAACTAAGTTTACTATATAAAGTAGATATGTGAGCGCTCCACTGCAATTTAAAAGCTTTATCCTTAAGAAAGCTTATCTCTAAAAAAAGTTGTCTTATTCATGAATTCGAGACGCTCATTGTTTAAAGTAACATTCACCTTCAACTTTAGTACGTTGGCAAAGTAAGCCTGACGTATTTAGTTTTGTGGTTGTACATTATAATAAATCCATATATTTCGGGCCAAAGTTCGGTAAAGTTCTAAATTGGAATCTGTGATAGAATTGTACGTGGGTAGTAACGTACACTTTCTAGAAAACTGTAAGCATAAATCAAGGACAAAGATACTGTTATATTTGTTTTATAAAACGTAGCAAGGTAGGCGGTTGCTGCAGATGGTCATTGTCCTAACTCCCAAGACCAACAGAACTAGACGTAGATGCCAATTTAAAAAAAGAATTGACATATTCGACTCGGTTTTTTTTAAATTTAGAATCCCTTTCACGACTTGCTGCTATGTTTATCGGCGGCCTCTATCTTAGGAATATCACGTTCGCAGTGATCAAGCCGCAGTTTCATCTCAACCACCACTTGAACTACATTCTAACGAGTTAGTGGTACTCGTCCACTCCGCTAGTGGCTGTGAATGTGACTGAATGAAATCGGTTATGTGTTTTTAATACATATGTATCAGAAACAAAGTAAAAATTTAACAGTAGAAATTCAATAACAATAGTACCTACTTTTTTTTAAAGTATAATAATAATAAAAATAAAATATAAAGCCATACATGTTCTTTATACAAAATTACAGACAAGAAATGATATATGGAAAGGCACGATAAGGTCAAATGAAATCACAAAAAAATATGTCAGAAAATAACCTAAAAAAACTATCTTGCACTTTTAACGTAAATGGTGAAACATAGGAATGTATTACACTCCTCTGTCTACCTCTTGGAAGATTACAGGCGAGATGCTACTTTTTCATCTTGCACATGTAATAATAAACAGGAGGTAATTCATAGAGTTCTTTCAAATAGAATAATCATCTTTCGCAGTGTATGAAATGTAATCATTAATACTGAATATACAGCTGGTGCTATCGTAACCAGTTACAAAAAAACAGACGGAATAAATGTATTTCTGTAGTTAAAAAGTTTACGTAATAAATTTGGTGTCTCGTCACAAAGACACTTATGGCAAGACACACGTTTGAATCGCTGGCAATTTAGCCTGCAACGTCCTGCTCAGCGAGCGTATTGACAATCGAATGAATAGGATAGTTTCATCATCATTATCATCATCCTATCTCAGTCCACTGCTGGACATAGATCTCCCACAAAGAGCGCCATCGTGCTCGGCTTGTCGCATCCAGCTCCTGCCTACATGATAGTTTATACTAGTAACATTGGTAGATCGAATGTCCTTTTACACACTTTTTGAGATCTTTGCGATATGCGAAATAAAAATTGCCGTACGGACTTCGTAAAGGACACTTGACCTACAAGTAAAGATTGGGCTCCTCTCCAAATTATACTCTTATTCAAATTTCACTGAATATCTTCTATCAAGGCACGCATTTTCTATTTCTCATAATTTACATCGAACCTTATTATGACCCTTGTGATCCTTTGATTATGGTAATTAGATTGATTTCACTCGATCTCGTATTGAATAGGGACGCCCTCAGAGCGTTATTGGATATTAATTCATAACACCGCGATAGTTTATATTAAAATAATATGAATACTTCTTTACCTTATTTAATTTAGTTCAGTATGTACATATCTTTACTAATAATATAATTGCGAATGTAACTCTGTCTTTCTGTCTGTATGTCTCTCTGTCTGTCTGTCTTTTCTTTTTGCCTAAACCACTACTTCCATTGGTATGAAATTTTGTACAAAGGTAGTTTGAAACCCGAAATAAAACATAGGTTAGTGTTTATCCTAGAAATCCCACGGGAGATATAATAATAACTATTCAAAAATCTTGCATGCTGAGAGTTTTACTCGCGTGCGCCGCGTAAACCAATATCTCTGTATTCTAAAGTAATGTATTAGATAATTGTAGACCTACAAAAATGCTACAAAAAAGTCCGCAATAGCATATTTCTACCTCTTACGGTTAACTCACAATAACTACTTTTAAGTTCAAAATATCAATTATTTAATTGAATATTTATATTACGTTATTTTCGAGGCTGTTTTCTTCTATTCAGTATTAATCCTTATGTTAATAAATGTGTTTGTTAGGATCGTCATTTAATATAATTCAAAATTGTCCTTAACACCCTATGAAGCAAATAAATAGTTCAGAAGATATTATAGACTAACTTTCGCGTAATTTCAGTTCAATCAGTCGAAAATCTAAGAAGATTTATACATATTTTCATCCCCTATTTTATCTCTTTAGGGATGGAATTTATTAAAATCCTTTCTTAGGGGATGCCTACGTTATAGTAGCTTTATGCTTGCAAAGTCTCAGCCCGATCGGTTTAAAATTGACAAAGTTTCATACAAATTTTCATCCCCTATTTTATCCCCTTGGGGGTAAAATTGGTCAGTCTTTTCTTAGCGGATGCCTACGTCATAACATCTACCTGCATGCCAAATTTCAGCCCAAACCACTGTCAGTCAGTCACCTTTGAGTTATATATATTTAGATTTAAAATTATACGCCACCAAAAAAATATTACCTTCATGAGCCAGCGCTGCAAATGATGTCGAGCTGGCGTCCGCGTCGCACTACTCGACCCTCAACTCAACTTCGCCAGGTCATCTTTTTTGTCTAGGTATTTGATTTATTTGTTGAGCAACATATAGGCTACTTTTCATCCTAGAATTCCTACGAGGTCGGTATTTACGCGGGTAAAACTTTATGACAGACTGATTTCCATGCGGTCGAAGCCGCGGACACAGCTACTTGTATTATATACAACTATATTTACTATATAAGTTATTGAGGTTGTATAGAAATGTTGGAAGGCGAGGCAACAATTTGTGATATTGCAATATACGAGAATAGTCTTCACATCGATGTTTCGTATTGAACTCCATTTGCGGAATTATTCTATTTGAAATGGAATCCGCGAGAGCATTTAATTCACGTTACATTCATTCCACTGGACTTTCATTCGTTCCGTTCGATATATAGATATTGGTATCTATTAGTTAGAAAATGCTTTCAGGGTTTTTTTAGTATGTAATCGAGGAAAATGTTTGAATTTCTTTCAACAATAACACCAATTCAATCTCTGAGTGGTATGATTTTTATTTGTTTGTCCAGTTTTAATTAAAATAGCGAAGCCATATCGCAATATAGCTAGGTAACATAAAAAATACTCCTGGTAGTAAGAACAAGTGCTTGATTTTTTATGATTCAACAGCGAAATATGGACTCTACATCGCATGATGTTAGTATTTTTTTGTATATAAAATAGGCGTAGTTACTCTTGTACTCTTGAGGTTATTGCTCGGAGATGCTGGTTCGATTTTTTTGTAAAAAACAAATATTTATTTTCGCACGTATTTTCGTTTTCGTCTCAATGTTAACATTTTATTTTACTAAATTTAATAAAATATACCTTTAAACTGTGTTAATAAAGCAACTTTGTGCGAGCACTTAAGGGTTAAAAGGACGTTTACAATTTGCGTTCGCGTGAAGGCTTTCAATTTGTTGAAGCTCATTATTTCCTCTGGGATCCAAACACCAAAGATGTTTTTAAACTTACCAGTTTTCTCAAAGGGCCGTATAAACTTGGATTAACATAATGTATATAATGGCTCGGATAAAAACATTGTGCGTTATATTTTGTAATTTATATAACGTCAGCAACAGTTCAATCATAGCGTTGACATAATTTTACGGTTATTATAGCACCACGCCAGTGCCTTGCAGGGTAGGCACGGAGCACGGAGATCCAAGTATCTCTGTCTTTACAAACCCTGAAGTACTTCTTCGTCATTAATCATTCGATTCAGGCAAGGCGGTAAAAAATTATATAAAGAAATAATTGAATTAACGTTTCACCAGTTATGTTTACGTCCCACTATGGAATAGGTGGTGAGGCTGTTGCCATACACCGGTCGCATATCCAGACTCCCAACTACTACTAGAAAATGTAAATTAGAAAAATTTTGTATTGCCCGACCCGGAAATCGAACCCGGGAGCTCCCGATCGGCAGTGACACATACAACCGATATGACCAACGAGGCGGTTATATTATAAACATTATACTAGAAATGTATACATATAATATTTATGTACATGTTTGTACAAATTCTTTTTTACATACTTTTGTAGTCCCGTTACTGTTGGTACTTCAAAGGACCGTGTAATATCTTTACTTTGTCCTCTGTCCGGAGGTTAATTGGCGAACAACGGTCTGTATACGAAATGATCAACCCGTAGAATGTCACTTTGTAATATTTCCTATTTATTTACATAAGGGTATAAATGTCTTGTATCTAATCGGTACTTTCTGCTCATCCCGCAAGCGACGTGGCGTGAAAATGCAATAATAATAATAATTTATAGTCTGAAAATTCATAATTAACATAGGTATTATTTTTACCGCGCATCTCAAATAGATTAAACAAAACCAAGCAAAAATTCACAACAAAACATTCATACTCAACTTGTTAAGAATTTTTGTTGTATAGAACAAAAATAAAAAAAAAATCACCTTTCATTTTCACGTTTTCACGTTGAGTGGGAAAGTGCTTCAAGCGTCTGTGGCTTTGAGTATACGTTCTAGATAAATCTAACGCTTACCTCTATATTCGTATATATACATACATATATATTTTAATAGATGTTCACAATGAGATTGACTGCCTCGTTGGTCGTGTTGGTTGCTAGTGCGACTGTCGATCGGGAGGTCCCGGGTTCGATTCTCGGGTCGAATATTACAAAACAGTTTTTCTAATTTAGAAATTTTCTAGAAAATTTTCTAGAATATCTAAATTAAAATTCTAGTAGTAGTTCGGAGACGGCATATGTGCACGGAATGCACGGCAATAGGCCGACCACCTATTCCATACTGGGATGTAAACGTAACCGGTGACACACGGCCTACCTCTTCGGGGATTACAGGCGTGAAATTACGTTACGTTTCAAAATGAGAAAGCTCGGCCTCAAATAATAGAGATTATTTAGAAATGTGCCAGTACTTGCTTTGTTTCTCGTTTGTTCTGCCATTACTTCAATTAATTTGAAGTAATGTGGCATTTGCTGGAACGCTTTTGACTCTTAATTGCTGTAACCATTAAAGCTCGTGTCCACTGACGAATGAAGTAATTTGGTATCCAATTCAAAGATTATTATAGCTTACGTCGGTATCATTACGTGACTGCCTCGTTGGTCGTGTTCAAATCCATTTGGGGCAGAATTGGATTTTTTTAACTTAGATTTTCTTTTAGTGGTTCGGAGTTTGGATATGTCCCTTTTGTACGGCAATAAGCTCACCACCTATTCCATAGTAGGACGTAAACGTGAGCTACTGGTGAAACGTGGGAGTGTGCTACACTCCTTTGCCTACATCTTCGGGGATTACAGGCGTAATGTTACATTACGTCAATATCGTCATCAACCCTTTTATCGTTCAGGTCTCCTTTCAGAATGTGTTGGGTGACGGCCATAGCTTAATATGCAGGTCAAGTGGTGTTGGCAGACATTATTAGATAGAAATTATAGGATTTATAGTTTTGAGTTGTCACTTCCCGAAAAACTATTTATTGGTAAGCAAATTGGATTTATGGTCTACTTGGAAATAGTTAAACAATATGTTACTTAAATGATACCCGAGAAGTCGTGTCGTGAGACCTCGTATAATGGATACTTTCATGAGAAAACAAATATACTCATCGTGTAATAAATCTGATACAAGGTATAAAACTGAATAAACTTTGTACGTTTGTCCGTCATTCAAGCGGTGTCCGAGAAATGGATTGGTGTTTTTGATATACTTTGGTTTTGCTCTACAGAGTGATATTGCGTATTTTTATTCTGGAAAGTCCTGGCGTCGCCTCTTGTGGAATTTCAACTTAGACCTTTGTAACGCAGCACCGAATTTTAATGAATTTACAGTATTTTTTTTGTGCTGACCTTTGGTTTATGTAATTTATTATATTTAGTTCTGTATAATGTTGACATTATCATGTAAAATAAGTTTTGTTGTGACATAACAATGATTTTACTTTGTTTTTCATATTTTACGGGCCTTAGCGTCTTTCAGCGGTCTAATATTCTTTTCATGTCCGCGAATAAGAGGCGACGTAAAATTTTATAGTTCTCAACGAAACAATGTTGCTTGTTTTACGAATTTTCCTGAGTAATACGAGTAATGTGTAACTAAGTATGCACATATGTATGACTATTCGAAATATGCAAAATTTCGTATATTTTGCCGTTTGCTTTTATTATTTGGTGAATCGTTTGTTGCCGATTGCTAAATAAACATAAATGAATAGTCGTTTTAAAAATACAGTTTGTAATATAGCACAGACAAAACCGCGGGCAATGGTCA
>DWEJ01001723.1:0-12510 GCA_018245835.1 Mysoria sejanus stolli | reverse complement strand
CAGCAAGTGATAGAACTGTAATCTTAAAAAACGTATAATGTTAATAAGAAAGTGGTGAATGCCATGAGTTGGATTCGGGACTGACGGAGTGAGAGTGTGTATTCTAAATCAGTTAACACTGCTTGATTTGTTACTTATATGATACAAACATATTGTGAGATAAGAAACTCCTTTCCTTTAAATGTCAATTGGCAACATCAACATCATCATCATCAGCCTCCATACATCACCATTCCATCACAGCTCCATGGAGGTACACAGCTGAACATAGGCCTCCCCTAATCGACGACGTCACTGCTCCCGGTTCTGAGCCTTCCGAATCTAGCAGTATCTCGCTATCTTCTACGGATCATCAGAGTATCTGGCACGAGGGCGACCTACGCTCCTTTTACTGAACGCGGCCGCCACTAGTTGACTTTTCTTTCCCAATGGTTATGGGTAGTTCGACCGATGTGGCCTGGCCTGCCCATTTTCCAACATCAAGAAGAGGTTATTTTCCAGTGAAGTATAAGAATATTTGGATTAATATATAGTTAAGGTTTATACAGAAAGTTTTGCGATTGGTTTAAAACAATCCACGATAACAAGGGTGTCATGCACTTTTAAAATTTCTCTATGGATAAATGACTACATGGATAGATGGACCTTTATGGACAAATACAGATTTAGTGTTACGTATGTATATATTTTAAGAATATAGAATCGACATTTTTCTATACAACACAACGACGTTAAACAGTTGAAGGTGAAAATTGGGGTACTTCATTTGAGGATAGTTTGAATAAAAGGATTAAAATCTCTATACGAATATATACTCGTATTAATGATGCGAGCAGGTATGAATTACATTACGTATTACATGCACAATCCAAATAATCTAACAAGGCATTTAAAAAAATTCAGGTGCACTTTCCCGGTGTGTATTAAGCAAATATTCGGGAATTTTCGTTGACTGTCGGGACTTTACGGCGGCGTCTGGGGTGCGTTGCCATGCCGACGGGCGGGCACGCGGCTCGCACCTCGCCTCGCCCGAGGCCAGAAATAAACACGAAAGAGCCTCGGCATGTGACCAGGATAGCCAAACTCTAGGTTTCTAGTGGCAATCATTATTGGATACTTTTTTATATCTAGATTTTTTCTACAACTGACAATAACATACATACTTTAACCTTGTAAATACTAGCAAATTTAAGTTTGAAACTGACTGCAACAAACTTTTTATAGTCTATGTAACTGAAAGCTGCCGTTCTCAATTTGTTGCGCTAGACCTCGTAACTTTATAAGATTGTCAGAAGGCATATTTATTAATTTTTGTGACAGATTGACCAGTTCGGGTGGGTTTTTTGAATTTTGTGAAAGTTGCCGGAGCTAGGCTGTTTGCTCGGAGCCGGGCCCGGAGCGCGAGTGCGGGAGGGTGTGGGTGCGTGGGGGGTGGGTCCGGGTGTTCGGTGCGCGCGCATCGCTCGCGCGTCAGTCGCTGGGCGGCGCGGGCCGGCGCACGGTCGATAGCTGCCGCGGGCACGGGCACGGCCATGTTGCGCGACGCGTGCACGCGCAAGCGGCCTCGACGTGCTGCTGTGTGAGTGTTGTGTTGTTGTGTGGACGGCTCGCCTCTCGCCAACGTCACGGCGCCTTGAGCTTTCGGTCAGTATCACGATACATGTGTTCTAGCTACTCTACACAAGTATCTCGCACTTAGCCCATAACAGATACCTTCAAACTTTAATGGGCTTCCACTGATCGCATATGACAGGTAAAACGTAGATCGAAAAATAAACTGGACCGGCACGTGAAAAATTTATTGGGGGCGATTGTCCAATTTCAATTTTCAATTCATTGATGAATGTTCCAGTTTACGAACCTTTACAAAATTTAACGAACACTTAAAAGTCAGTCAGCGTTGTATGTATACGATTATGATGCTACTTTTAACAATATACTTGTAAATAGGTAATGATTCGTAGCACTCTTTAAATTCGTATATGTACATTAATTCGTATGAATGATTTTGTCACTGAATACGTACTCATTTGGCTGAACGCACCCCGTGACAGATGACGTTAAAGCTTACCCTACATTTCCACGTTGGGAGCTTTCACTAACATTTCAATTATCTAAAGAAAATGAGACAGATTTTGTGCATTCGTTGAATATTGTGGGAGAAGGCTATGAGCGGAGTAATTAATAGTTGTATAGTGAGTTGGGGTGATAGATCTGTATAGTGGTCCATTGAAACTTCATCTAAGCTCGCTACAATCTAGGCTCCGCATATATACCGACACGCGCTAGATTTGATGAGATAAAGTTTAAGCGCTGTACGCGAGCGTTCCGTGCCATGTGGACGGCTGCACTCAGGTCTCGAGAGCAATTACGCTGTTCATTCCTCATAATTGTCATTAGAACTTGATATTTATATATTTTCTAATAAACTTTTTAAACAGTATAAATCAGATATGTTACGTTCTGCCAATTTGAAACGTTTGTGATAAATGTATATGTGACTTTAACATACACATGCGTAAGTATGCACGTGTAATACTTACAAAGTTTCTTAGATCTGGTTCTAGATCTCAAAACGCTTGTTTTACTTGATATTGGAGAGAACATTTTGCTATAAAAATATATATTATTATCGTTCACCCCAGTACCCATCCGGACATGGAAACTGGCTAGCATTTTTTGATGTTTTAATAAAATGTTCAGATACAGTGTGTCAGATATAGTGGTCAATATGTTACTTAAGTAGAAGACTTAATCGCTAACAATCCAGTTATTGCAAAATATATACTAATAATATGAAAGGTGGACAGTTGTGGGCTGATGATGATGTCTATGATGCTGAATATGAGAGGTAGATTAATCTCCTAGTATTAAAGCCATGTGACAAGTTGTTACTCGCCGTTCTTGTCAGAGTTTAAATATATTAATTAGTGATAAAAACGGGTAAGTTGTCTGAAAATAACGAACTGATTGTAAAAATTATTTTATCATTAGAAATATTATCAACAATTTAAGTTGAAATGAATATCACAGTAGTTCAGGGTCTAGATTTGTGTGCTAAATTGCACGTTTATTGAAACGATAAGAATCTTCGAATCTATCAATATCAGTTTAATAACACATTCGTGAAATTATATAAGTTATTTTAACAAAAAATATAAAACGTAAGTAAACGTATCATCACGCTTATAATTCCCAAACAATTAGACAGAGGATTGCAGTAAAGTGCCTGTTTCACCAGTAACATTTACGTCCCACTGTGGTTTGTGGAGAGCCTGTTGCCATGCGCCGGGCACATGTTCACACTCCGAGCCACTACTAGAAAATCTAAGTTAGAAAAATCCAATAATCTCGGATTTCTCGGCAGCCGCATTTGCAACCAACAGATCAACGAGAAAATCGAAAAATATGAAAAGTCAATTCTTCTTAATTCAATATTCTTCTTAAACCTAAAGCAACAGTTTCGTACGCGTGAGTTTATTATAAAGCACTACCTAAATTGTAACCCTTCATCTAGAGCCACTGTTATTCAACTAAAGCCTACAATGCATTAAATATTTTAAGGTTTCTTTAAACAAACTCAAAGGCAAAAAGCATAGAAGCTTTCAGTAGGTGTTTCATACGTATGTAAGTACATATGTGTAGGTCCAAAGTTTATCCCATCCGCTCTGGCACAGCAACTAGGATTTTATCTTACTATTTGAGGGATTTTATCCAATAGCGACTTTTTGTCTAATTGCTTGTTTGTTGTTGAGTTACGTCGGTGCATAAAAGTCATTATTATCATCAACCATTTGTTGGTTAAGAAGACCATAATCTATCAAGCAGATACACAGCATTGGCAGATAATACATGATTCGGAGAAATATATGTAATATGAATTAACACATAACACGACGCCTCTATTTCCCCGAAGAGGTAGGCAAAAGAGTGTTATGCATTTGTACATGTCACCTGTCACCTGTCAGCTGTCAGCTGTCACCTGTCAGCTGTCACCTGTCACCTGTCACCTGTTACGTTTACGTCCCAGCATGGAATATGCGGGGAGCCTATGGTCAAGCACCAGCCACAAACCTAGGCTCTGTACTATTATGGGAAATTTCAAGTTAGAAAAAGGAGGACAGGACATCAACTGCCTCGATGGAGGAGGCTGTGTGTGGAATACATTAAAAAGCGAGGATTAATAAAATGTTAACAATAAAACAACATATTAAACAGTTAGCAGATAACAAAAACAAACCGGGTAAAAACTAAGAGCGCCTCGATTGTGGTATCGGAAAATCTTTTGTACAAACGTATACGGTAACGGAGTTATCATAAATCAATTAAATATCAACAAACTAGACTAGAGCAACACCTAAAATTTAAATGAAACATTGTTTAGTTTTTATTTTGTGTAAGCACCCGCTACACTTCTTAGCGTGTCGATGACAAACAGTTTTTATTATAAGTCCCTAAATGGTTTTAGCTCAGAATTTTGCCACGCTGACTGCCTCATCACTGGCAGTCATTAGGTCGTCTTGGGTGCAGGTATTAGGGCACGCCGGGCACGATTTGAGGTGGTCCATCGTTTGGGGGGAGCCGCACAAACAGTTTTGGCTGTTGCTGTCCTTGAAACACTTGATTGTCGGTAACGTTAATTAGAAATTCTATTGTGTTACATATATTTAAAGTTGATAATTGATTGGTTTAGGTCGTATTTAAGTCGTATTGCATTACAGGGTGGTTACAAGAGTCTATCGACCTAACTTTGTTGAGAGAAAATTCTAAAAGCGGCGTCTCGATCTGATGGCACTATAAATGTATATAATGTTAAAGTAAATAGCTCGTTCGAGCCGCTGTGTAACTGCTTACGGCTACAGTTTTAATACTTAATTATTTTCAGTACAATAAATACGGCTGGAAGCAACAGCGGTGAAATATGCGATGTCTAATTTATATGAGTATTACTTGATATTAGTTAAACTTTACCTACAGACATTCCGTTTATCATCATCATCACCACTATAGCTGCCCATCCAGTAGCAAGCCCAAAGTTAGATTTTCAGTACTTCGTTTCCAAAGAGCTGCCAGTCACTCCGTTTATCTTTACTCTACCTAGCCGGCGTAATATTTGGTAGCTTTCAGTGCAATTGTACTTAACCTCTATTTTGAGTAATTAGCTACCTAGGATAGTATTTTACTTTGAATACGGGTGCAAGATAATCGTATGAAGTTCAGACATAGAACGACAGTAACCGTAATTTGACAAGAGAATGTGAAGTAAAAATACAGAATACGAATAATGTGCAACAGTCTTAGTAATGGTACCCATTACATTGACGTGATGGTGTCATATAAAACGAAATGTGGGCGTGTATCGTAGCGCAGTAACTGATGTTTGGACAACGCACATAGCATGAACATGTTAATGAGATTGTTTTAATTTTAACATCAATAATATACATTCATTTATGATAATTTAGAAGAAACCCGTTAGGTTCGTAAGCACAATTATTTGGCAATCGGTACCCTACGCCTACGTAACGTAACGAACATGGCGTAAGGATACAGTAATGTATGTCCTTACGAAATATAATAGGGGGTGCATGAAAGGAGCCGCCACGAGCGGCGACTGTGGCCAATTAATTATACACATACTGCCCGGCGCGCCCCGGACATTGCGACTAATCCTTTCACCACGAAGAACGAAGAAGAACAAGACGAAACATGACAAGACGAAACAATGTAATGTCAAATCAATCGGCTTTCATTAAGCAAATGTTACCGATCGTGGTAAATATCGTCAAACAACAGCTTTGTGTGGAAATTCAGCTTATATTCAAATTTTATAAAGATTAGTATTGAACTGTGTCATAACTCTAGTACGGTGTACTCATAAGACTCCAATATTATAGGACCGAATGGTACTAATAGTCCAAAAAGGACTAGTAACTACTTCACTGACTGATCTGTACTACATAGTACGGAGCGATCCCTCTACTGTCCGAATAGGCCCAAGACTACTCTATATATCAGGACTTGCCTAAAGCGGCTTCATGCAAATAGCTCTGAAACTATGATGTGATTATCAGGAGAACATAAGCTAAGTTATAACTTTAACGTCAGGATCTGATTATTAATTTATTAACAAGAGAAAGATACTCTACCATTTCCAGTTACTACATACATGTTTCACGAAAATGAGTCATTTAATATTTAATTTTGGAACACATCAGAAAAAGTGAGCTCATGTGATCACATAGACTTATAAAACAGATGTCCGTAATGTAATTTACATGCATGTTTTCGGACCGGATATTAAAGAAAAATGATTTTCTTAAAAGTAATTTTATATGGATTTATTTTTTGTAAGGAAAAAACTGTTACTTAAACTGTTCATTAGCAAAGTATTATTGTGGTTATCTATGCATTGAATATAGGTGCTTGAAATATTATTATTCAAAATTGTTTTTCTATTTAGATTTACAGGAGCGTATATTTAATATTGCAAGTCCGTAGGAATACCGGCTTAGCGTATTGACATGTTGCGAAATGCGAGATGCAAATCGTCGGTTGAATCAAGATCGTCGTGTAAAATATATCCCTTACCTTCGCAGCTATAAAATCGCCCGTAAACCACCACGGTCCCGAGGGAGTCGGGCTAGCTCGGGTCACTTCGGCTAACCTCGGTGTCACACCGTTTAACTATGCCAGTTAACGATGCAATGAAAACCTTATAATGTACTGCTAATTTGTTTATTGGTGTGCGTTGGTTACACTCGAGATTCAGGCAGTAGATCAAAACTAAGAGGCAATTAGTTTTCTCCTTGCCTAGTTGTTAATAGTTTTCATGTTTTGTTCGTGCAACTCCGTCGGAGTTTCACTTTGTGAAGCTTAAAGGGAATCGGTTTGAAAGTTTGAAATTTATTGCATTTTGGCAAACGAGGGAGACTACTCAAAGGCCTTGCTTTAAGAAGAAAATAGAAAAGCTGGAAAATCACAATTCACAAAGCATATTTTGCGGCGTATTTGCATTTTTAGTTTACATATTGTGTAGCATAATTACTGCAGTTTATCGAGCCAATTACGTACATACATATCTTCACGCCGGGTCCCTCACGGAGTAGGCAGGAGAGCACTGAGTGTCAAATATCTCTATCCTTACAGACCTGCCGCGCCTCCTCCACATTCATAACTTTTTTCATACATGCATGCCGGTTTCGGAGACTTCTTACTCCCCCATCATTATAAAATAAATAAAATATACCAAATTGTTCGTATGTACTAATATCCTCAAAATATGTTAAACACAGAGACGAGGCAGTGCCATGAACACACCATAGTTTTAGCAGTGTTAACAAACAATGATTCGACTTGGCCAAAATTAATATCGCTCTATATACTAATCAAAGCCACGTGGCCAGCTATCGTAGGCTCGCTACGGCGAACCGCAATAATCGTAGCACCGTAGCAGATGCCGTAGTTCCGTAGCGCTTCACAGGCATAGCTTAGCGATGTGGCTCGCACTAATTGCTTAGTCTGTCGTCACATCAACCACGTAGACGTCTTAATCATACATCAGTATAGCGGCGGTTATTACAGGTTTCTGTGATGATTAAATTTTCGTAGCCAATCCATCTTCTACCTTTAGAGATCTGAGCATAGCATAGAAGATTGTTTAATCCGACGCAAAGCTTGTGTCGTAACCATATTGTACGGGATCAATTTTAATTGCTTTGATTGTTGTTCCATCAATATAATCTTTCCAATTAACGATCTGTGTAGAGATTATTGATAGAAGTGGAGCGTGATCTGGTATTATTATGATGTGTTTGCCCTAGATAGAAAAGCAATTTATTTATTAACATCAATCGTCAGTAAAGCAGTTCGACGTATTACGTTTTAAGTCTCTAGGTTGGGCAGGATTTATGCTCAGGAATGTTGTAATCATACAGAGATAAAATAGAGAGTTTATTGACCTTTCATTGTAAAGAAAAGAATTAAAAAAAGGAATTGTTCTCAGGTATTTAAAAGAAACATTTAAGTTTTTTCTTCTTTAATTTACAGTTAGTTACAATATTGTAGGCGTGCCACGTAATATAGCCACCCATTGCTCCGGCGCTCCTAAGTGTATCGAGCTCTACATCCGCTACGTGGGTGATAGTATAGAAAGTTTTTGTTCAACTCTACAGTAAACTGCTACAATTGACTCTCTTTTCATATACATTTAATTTTATGTGTGTAAATAAATATTATATGTATAAATTAACAATAAACAAAATAAGTCTATAAATTATAGATTAATGTTAAATATTCTTACTTCTAAGTAATAATAAAATTGTGTTTATTTACAATACAGCATGTTTATTACATCATTCATATGAAATTCATATGAAAACAAATTGACTTAATATGGATGATTTTTCTTAATTATGAGTTTATTTTCATCATCATACTGGTAATAACGTTGATTACCTTGTTTGTGGAGTGGTTGCAAAGACAACTGCTGATACCATTTGTTTTGTTTAACTGGAAATTATTGCTCGGGAAACTCCGGTCAACTAGCCGGAGTTTGACTTTGTGTCCGGTTCATGGCAATGCGCTGACCACCCAATCCATTATGCGGAGCAGGCGCAACAGGTGAAACGTGGGAGTGTACTGTTCATGGCTCTATCTACTCCTTTAGCTATTACAGGCGTGATATTGTGTATCGTCACGTAATATCTACCTGTAAAATATCGAGATATTATTTCTTTAACTACGATGTAAGACAATGTACGCGCATTGCTTTCAATAGACAGGTATTAAGTTCTACGACAAAGGCTCCATAGACTCCTAAGATAGCGAGCAACGCTTTGTACGCTTGTATAGTACTTTAACATTTATAAATACCAATTTTGATTACTTTGCAGTTGACAAACTATTAACAAAATTGGCTGAATCTTTTGTTTGATATCGAGATGCAAATGTTGTGCAGTATTACAATTACATTAGTTTTATATATTTTCTATAACTTTTAAATAATATCACTTGGTGTAACGGAGGTGTATCAAATATAACACCCATGACCTCGAGTGAGCCCAACACGAGCTTGGCCAGCGGGGCGGACGCAGGCGTTGGGTTCACTCATTTTGAGCGATGACCCGAGTCGAATAGTGGAAGTATAAAACGGTTGGTGATGATGTTTTTATCGTGAAATGCCATGTCTATTTGCCGCTTCTTTAACATGTAGAGACTCGATAATCTTACCTAGATGGATCTGTTATTGAGTGGCTCTGCTAGTAACCAGCATGCGATAACCCCACGCGTGGAGCGTACTCAACAAATGCACGTGCTGTGTGGCCACCGTGTGCTGAAAACGAATTAAATTATTAAGCGTTTTACCAAAGGAGATATATTTATTGTCGCGTTACCTGAATATTATTATCTGTTATAACTTTAATCGCTTTAATTGATTTATGTATTACAAATTTCAATGGAAGCTTGACTATTTTTCGTACTCATTCACAAGTCTAAATGTTTCGTATTTTATATTTGTTTCATAAATATGAGTAAACTGTTGGTGATGATAGGCTGATGGTGCTGATAGGGTGATGGTGCTGATAGGCTGATGGTGATGATAGGCTGATGGTGCTGATAGGGTGATGGTGCTGATAGGCTGATGATGATAATGTATACATATATGGGTTGCTTGGTAATGTTTTTGATGTTGTTAGTCTGAAATCATTTAAAATAAAAATGAAACAAATGATTAGTTGAACACACATTTAATAGTGTTGAATAATTCATGAACCATAAATATGTTTAGTTTCTTTCAAAAATTCGTAGATGTTTAACGTAATACTCGAAGAGGTAGACAGAAGAGAGTCATCTTCTGCCACGTGAAATAGGTGGGAGCCTAATGTGATACAGCAGGCATAAATCCATACTCTGCGCCACCACTAGATAATCTAAACGTGTATTACACTTCTCTACAGGTTACAGACGTGATGGTGCTTTTTTAATTATTAGAAACTGAGTGACACAAAAATTTAATATGTATGTATCAAGGCGAACCTCGCGATTTCACTCGCATAATGATTTCTACCGCAATTCGTATCAAAACACTGAGACGAGAGCGTCTCTCTGCCGCGAGGAGCGATCCATGTTGAATTATTCATTAATGCACATAATTAATTAGGCTTCGAGGTTCCGAACTTATGGTATCCCACAGTTGGGAATAAATAGGAAAAGGAAAAGGTTCAGCATGTTAGCTAAGTATATCATATTATCGCCCTTTATTATTATTATCGTATTATCAGTTCAAGTCTCTTACGGGTTTGGCAGAGAGCACGGAGTGTTAAATATGTTAAATATTCCTCACATGCTTTTTATATACATCAGTATTTCACACAGACGCGCTAGTATTAGTACATGATTAATTTTATTTAAATGTAACACATAGAAGCTCTAAAGATTGGCGTTGGAGAATTACAGGGAGTAGATAAGAATTGAGGGCGCAAAGTACGTAGTTATTTTCCTTGTAGATAATACAATACAGACGAGTTCACTGCATTCATAGTCAAATATTAATAAAAGAGCAGTGGAATAACTGGAGAAAATCACGGTATAGCGCGGTTTGCCTAGGCATAACTACATACTCTACTCACCTATGGGCAATAGCGCTGGCGGTGAGAGGAGCTGTGCTCTGCAATCTCCCACAGCCCAGCGTGGGGATTATTGGACTATTGGACAAAGTTCGTATATAGGATTTCCATGCCAAGCGATTGTTAGCCTTCCAGTTAGCAGTATTTTGATTTGGAATGCGCAGTAGTAGCCCGGAGGCTGGATTTGCACCAGTTATATGTTCCCTATACTCCCTATACTCCTCTGTTTATTCCATAGGAGAAATACAGGCGTGTTGTTACGCTAACACCCAATCTAGCTCAGGAGCGTCTTACGTTACCTTGTTAAATTGCGGTTTCCCGTCAAAAGCTTAAGGGTTCGGATTGATGTTAACTGTTAATTGTAGTGGATGCACGGTCGAGAGTGGTAAGTTAAATGAATTTAATCGAATTACAGGGTTAAGATAGAACTGGTGGTTCAGTCACCTTATGGGTCTCAGTGTCATAGTACAGTTCAGTCCAGCATAAACCTCAGCCTTTCTCGCGATAGATGGGAATTAGTTATAGATACTACTTGAGCAATGCAGCTATGCAGTGATAGCCTAGTGGTTTGAAATTCGACCTCTCACTCCAGGAGACCGGGTTCAAATCCCTGGCGTGCACCTATTAAAAATGCGCGTTTTAAGTTTAAATATCACTTGCTTTTACGGTGAAGAAAAATATTATGAGCAAACCTGCACACATTAAGTTCTCAAAAAAATGTTCTCTACGGTGTGTGAAGCTGCCAACCCGCACTTGGCCAGCGTGGCAGGCTATGCCCTTAACCCTCTCATTCGAAGAGGAGACCATGTTCCAGCAGTGGAACGATAAAGGCACCATAGAAGTGTCGATATCAACCAAAAATTCCTAGACCAAAATAAGTCAGATTTGGAGTCCTCGGAGAACCGTAGCTTAAGGTTGTACTCCAAAAAGAGAGTGAATTCAGCAGCTTGCTTTAAGACAATACCTGCAAAATAGTTATGAATTTACTAGAAGGCGAGAAGTCACCGTGAAAGAGGATTGAACACGACAAATTACATTGAGATTTGTGACCATGTAAAGAAATCATACGCAGTACATAATATTTCAATTAAAATTTAAAACTTATGTTTAATAATTTTCAATTGGTCAATTATGAAAAGCAAATAATATCTCCTCAAACGTGACCGCAACAAAATCTGTTGGAATTGTTAAATCACCGCAATAACACGCCTTTGCCACGCTGTAAATGTGGCTAAGTTGTAAAATAAAAGTTCGCTAAGCACTCCCCGGGTAACGTGCCTCGACCGACTGTCTGCGTTTTTCACAAATTTAGGTTACCAGCCTTTCACACTTATTACGCTTTGCCAACAGCAAAATCAATTGTCTTTCTTTTAAGATTAGTTTTATGTTTAATCGCCAGCTATTTATTGGTCAAGGGAGTTTTTGATGAAAGCTTCAAGTTGA
This sequence comes from Mysoria sejanus stolli, assembly GCA_018245835.1. Classification (NCBI taxonomy): domain Eukaryota; kingdom Metazoa; phylum Arthropoda; class Insecta; order Lepidoptera; family Hesperiidae; genus Mysarbia; species Mysarbia sejanus. The sequence continues at coordinate 439 of DWEJ01001723.1, read as the reverse complement.
GGTTTTGTAACATGTTTATATTGTGTTCATCTTTATTTAAGCTCGTCTGCCAGTTCGCACTCGGCCAGCGTGGCGGACATACCTCAGTCTGCGAGGATACTCGTGGCCGATAGTAGAACGATATAATGGTTGATAATAATTGTTATGTATATGTACATACGTGTCTATCGCTAGTTAACTCTGTCGTGTTACTACTCATTGGATAACTTAGACTGTTCTACAAAGAATTTTTATGATCTCTAGTGTTGTAATTGTTGTGAAGTCGTACTAGACCTTTTCAAATTGGTTATAATTATATTGCCCGTATTTTGCCAGAACTATTACTAAAATAATATTTGATTCCACAATATATGTACGTAACGTACGTAACTTCACGCCTGTAATCCCCGAAGAAGTAGGCAGAGGAATGCACAACATTCCCACGTTTCACCGGTTACGT
>DWEJ01001722.1:0-12513 GCA_018245835.1 Mysoria sejanus stolli | reverse complement strand
AGATACGCTTACGTCCCACAATGGATTAGGTGGTGAGCCTATTGCCATACAACGGGCATATATCAAGATCTAATGTAGTATACATTCCTTAACATTTTCTCTCTCTTTTCTAACCTCGCAGATAGTCCGGCCACTTGGTGGTAGGTCACCGCTGCCTTCAGGACATGTGCAATACCATAGGAGTTGTCTATACATTGCCGGCATTATAGCATCGACGTTGTACAAAAGACAACGTTGCGTAAATGAGCAAAAAACTGTTGCCATTAGGCTGGTTAGAATAAAATAAATAAACCCACGAATCGCCCATATAAAACGTGTTAACCATTTAAAACCGAATATTTTTATTACGATCATCGACGTTATATTCATATTATATTTAAATCCCTTCGGCATTCATGCACGAAAACATAATTAAAAAAATATGCAAATAAACAAGACACCTACATAGTTTCCATTGTGAAATATCGAATTATTAATGATATCTATCTATATCTTCCTAATACTCAGTTTGTAGATTATTAATAGTTGCTTAAAGAGGTAGGTAGAGGAACGTAAAACATGGCCAAGTTTCACAGTTACGTTCACCTCCCACTATGGAATAGGTGATGTTGGTGGTACGAGGCTATTGCCATACACGGGAAACTTATCCAGACTCCGAACCACTATTAGAAAATTTTAAATTAGAAAAATCCAGTAGTGCCAAACTCGGGATTTGAACCCAGGAACTACCGAGCGGCAGTCGCGCTCAAAAATTCAAAAATAGAAAGTTAAAATGTATCAGAGTGTCCTGAAGTACTAACAGTCTCACTGATAATTCCAGTTTCATATCCAATAACATATTCTATTTCTACTGCATACATTTTGGCTGGAAGCCAGTCGTTTAGTTCGTGACCAGCAGAGGCATTATAGCATGACCCACCCGCTTCGCGCAAATCTGGAATTTAATTTGTATGATAAATGGATTTAAATCCCGTTCCTGAGACGTGGAATAGTGAAAGGCGTTCTTTGTCGCCGAGGAATTCTTTTAGCATCCGTAATTATACACAGAACAGCTTTCGTCTAGATCTTGAACATTTTCGCAGAATATTTTGGTATTTAATCTCATACTAAATTGAAGTGAAGGTTCTTAGATGTTAGTAATTTAATTAGCTTTTATTGGACTCTTATTATATTTTTGATTCACAAAGTCATTTATTTTAGATGAAAAATCTTGAAGAATTTTTGTCCGATAATATTTTACGTTCAGGAATGTTCCCCAAAACCGGAGAGATCTTTTGATGGACATTTAAAGTTTGATATTCGAGAACAAAAGCCTCTCTAAGGCAATGGTGTACCGAGAGTACAATAAATTTAAGCTTCACCGACCAACTTTGCCGGAAAAAGTACGAAATGACGAAATTCGTGCAGTGAAAATTTTGATAAATTTGAATGGGCAACATAAAGTTAAATCGAAGCTCGCCAAAAATAAACAACAAAGCTAACTGTTTTTGCAAATGTCTTGCAACAAATAAATCAATATTTTAAAAGACATTTTTGTTGAAAGATTTTGTGAGCTCTGGGTTTAACCTCCGGGTCACAGGTTGTCCAATTTGTAATTTCTTGTTTTTTTTTATATATTCAGGCTGACAATGAGGCAGACGGGCCACCTGATGGTAAATGGTTACCGTCGCCTATGGACATTTGCAACACCCAAAGGGGTGGCCAATGCCTTGCCGGCTTAGAAGGACTACTCTCTTTGCGCTTTTCTTGAAGATTCCCATGTCATAGCGCTCGGAGACAACCTCAGACGGAAGCTCATTCCACATCGGTACTCCGTGCACGTACTTGGTAAAAACGAGCGCGCAAACCGAACTGTGGAGGATCGCCACGGGTCCAGCTAATGTGGATGAAACTTCAAAATCTTTTGTAGTAGTTCAATCTATTCCATGGTGATTGTAGTGTACAGTGATGTATGATGTTAAATATGGAAGTGTACTTAATTCCTCTGCCAAACTCTTCGGAAAAATACAAGCGTGAAGTTCCATTGATCTAACGGTGATTCAATCACTTTTCATTGAATGCGTGAATTTAATGGAAACATTTTTCCGTTATTTTTAACCGTCGGCTTAGTACCGGGTCATTTCTTCTAATGGATGAGTCATGAAATGCTATATTCGCATTTTTATAAATGTTCCTCGTCCACGGACTGCCTTTTAGAGTAATTGGATGCTGCAGTAGTTGTCTCATAATTGATTTCAAAATCTTGCCGAATAGTAGAAAAATACTTTCGTTAAAATATTATCACTTAAAACCCATGCTGATGATTTTTCACGTCACAATTTCAAAGATATTCTTTACAGTTCGTAAGATCTAGTATATTTGACATCGCTATAAAAGGTTGAATTTTTCATAAAGCGTAATAACATTTGTTACCGTTTGTCGTTTATGTCTTCGTGTCATCTTCGTTTTTATTCCCATGTATTTTACAATATAACATTCTTATTAAACAATTCTAATCCCAGGTACATTGCAATACTTTAATATTTACGAGTAAAATTTCATGTTTTATTAAAAAAAACTTGTTTCATAATACTTCACTTTCGTACTGAGTTATGGAATTATCTCCCAGTTTATCCTTTAGAGGGAGCTGTTGGCGCGAACAACGCGAGCAGCATCGCCGTTCGCCACACGGCGCCGGCGACAAGACCAAGCGCGGCAACATTCGGCGGGGCTTCAATAATATCTGCCGACTTCCTCTAAATTGAAGTCTTCAGAGTACTTTAAGGGCGGCAGTATGTTGGCACGAACAACGCGAGCAGCATATCCGCGCGTGATATTTTAATTTGTTGTCAAGAATATATTTGTAATCTGGAGTACAGTACACTGTTTTATTTAATATTAGAAGTTCGCAAACCCGCGTGAACCCTAACAGAGCAATGACCCGTGACATGTTTTAGAAAAAATATCCTATTTTATATATCCCCATAAATAGTACGGTCCCTGACCTCTTCTTTATTGTATCAACAGCTGATATCATTGGTTGGCCTTTAGAATTGAGAGTTGAGGTTGGTTAAGTGATTAGCCATCGTGTTGAAAGCATTAGTCGCAATGTCCAGGGTGGACCGTGCAGTATATGTCTATTGTTAACAGACCCAGTTTCTACTCCTTCATTGCACCTCATGATGGTCCATGATCTCCGGCAGTGTGACTGCCTACAATCACCCTTACTGATAATGTTTTGGTACTTCCATTAAATGAAATTTTAATAATCAATATTGAAATTATACATAAAGACAAGAACTACTGATTTTGGTTTCAGGATTCTAAAAGCTTACATAAATTTCTAAATAACAGAATAACTGCAATCGAAAGAGCAATTTCAGAATTTAAACTCAAATTCCAATTTTATGTTAAAACATCTGATTGTTTAGATCGTATGACAGAATGAAGAAATAAAATAAATATCAATATAACGAATACATTTGACAAGAGCAAACAAACTCTAGTACAATCCTCGAAGTCAATACAATTTAAGTTATTCAGTATTCGATAAATTTCAATACAGTACAAATATTGTTATGATGACTAATAAAATTTTACAAAGATTCATTAGATAAATCAGAATTATTATGATAAGAATACGAAATAGTTACTATTAGCTAGTAACAGGAGTGCTGGATTAAGATTGGTAGTAACCCAAAATTTTAAAACCAAATCCGTACCACGTCATCCATACCACAATGTTTGAAAACGAAAGTTTTCAATCAGTGTGTTCTACCCGTTATGACTTACGGAGCTGAGACGTGGACACGGCTAGTTCTGTGTTCTGTGTGTTCACACCAGTTCAAAGTCGCTCAACGTGCTATGGAGCGAGCTAAGCTCGGAGTTTCTCTGAAGGATAGGATCAGAAATGAAACTATCCGACAGAGAACCAAGGTCACCGATATAGCTCAAAGGATTAGCACGTTGAAGTGGCAATGGGCTGGTCATGTCTGCCGAAGGACGGACGATTGGTCGAGTAGGCGAGTTCTGGAGTGGAGACCGCGGCCCTGCAAACGTAGTGTAGGACGCCCTCCGGCTAGGTGGGGTGACAATTTGCGAAAGGTTGCAGGCAGAGACTGGATGCGGCAAGCTGAGGACAGGGCGCGGTGGTGCTCTATGGGGGAGACCTATGTCCAGCAGTGGACTGAGATAGGCTGATAATGATGATCCCTCTGAGCGGAAGACGTCCTACACTACGTTTGCCAAGCCACGGTCTTCACTCTCGACCTCGCTTGCTCCACCGATCGTCCGTTCATCGACTGACGTGATCAGCCCATTCCCACTTCAGTGTGGGTCGTGATTGGCTTCATTCGAAAAAAGTTATAAACCGAAAAATAATAGTGAAGTACGACCGGCAACCCTACTGGCACGTGTTAAGCGGCGCACACGCAACACAACGCCCATACATCAGAACAGTGCTCATAACAGCTACCGTACAATAAAACACGCTTTTATTGCCAATGTTGAACACAAATACGGTAATATATAATTAGATAGAATATTACGAGATTTTTCGTCGGTATGATCTTATATTTATTTACTGAAGCCTTTTTCAATAGGTATTATCTCCAGCGGGGGCTGAGATGTCCGCCGTAGTGTTCGTTACTTTTAGTGCATACCGTTTCATTGATCTATGATATGTCGACTCGTGCGTAGTGTAACACGTGACGAGCAGGATACAACAATCGGCGCGCGATTGCGTTCGCCCGCATTCAATTGTAGCGCAATAATGCTGAGTCCAGCCGTGGTCGTGGCTCAGTGGCGCGGGAGCCACCGAAGGAAATGGCTGTTTCATGGTACGCGGTGGCCCTCCTCGCCGCCAGCGCGCTCGGCGCTTCGATCGGACGTGAGTTCTTATTCCCGTATAAAACGATATCGATTTCATACAACGTCCTAGTAAAACATCGATTATTACTAATAGACTTTATTGTATATGAGTTGCAATTTCGTATATATATATAAAATGAAACCGATTTATTGCTTATTCTTAAAAACTATCTCCTTATTTTAGACAAAAATATTTTGTTTGCAATAAACCTAGTACAACATTTAATCGACTTCGGTGGATAACTTATTGTTTCATCGTGATTATAAACATTTTGTTATTTGTTATTTGACTTGTTGTTTGTTATTTGTTATTTGAAATATTAAGTTGGTAAGTAATACATTAGCCAAACTATATTTATCGGCAGTATCTCCGAAAATAGAAGGTAAAGGAAATTATCTTGTAACTAAAGATAGAGTCAAGAATTCATAACACATAGTGTACACTTAAACTATTTATGGTATTTTATATTTAACGAAAAGTTATCATTAGTTTTAACTTGGAAAATACAAAAAGATATACCTATTTTAAATAAATAAAAATTACGATATTATTATTGCTTGCATAACTTACATTTAATTACACATAAAACGTCTAGAACGGTCTACTAGTGAGGTGTGGAATTTTGAATCAAAATTAATAATAAACAATTTAGGGCCCCTTATTTCAACCGTATATTTAGGTATTGGTGGTTATATTAAGAAAAAATAAGCGATAATTCAACTTAAATACAAGAAATGAGAAAGTTACAAATGAACGAACTAGAAAATTATTTTCTTAATAGACAGTTCGCGAGAAAAATTATGTAGATAGTATGCAGAAGAAAGAGTTTAGTACCCATACGTCACGAGTAATAATTATATTAAATTATCTATGTGCTCCATACACATACACCATACACATTTCATGCATTTGTTGCATCATTGCCATTTGCCATTAAATCACATATCAGGTATCAGTTGAACAAAACAAAAACAAGACAGTAAATATGCACAAAAAGGATTCGTCGTATTCAATATCAGAGGACCTCTAGGCCCGTTTGTTACGTATACCTATAAAAGAGGCAAATAATTAATTGTTAAACTAACCATACATAATAAAAAACGTAATTCACGCCTGTAATCCCCGAAGAGTTAGGCAGAGGAATGCAGAACACTCCCACGCTTCACGAGTTACGTTTACGTCCCACTATGGAATAGGTGTTCAGCCTATGCCATAACCATACATAATACATATATACGCAAAATTACGTAAACGCACAATATTCTAGCGGTATGACTTATTTCCTTTATGCGTAAACATCTTACCGAAAAATTTGCGTTAACGGCCACATGGCAACCCTGCCAGTCATGCTCACGCGTTGCATAACATCGACCCAATCCGCAGAAGGAATTGCGCGCGTTCAGACTCCCATTAGTTTTGCTTATGTCACTGTAATTATATAATTAATATTAGTTTTCGTAATCGGAACTTCTTGAATCGTCGATAGTGGAAGAAACACTTGTCATGCCTAAACAGGAACAATACTGTACGTGTTCAAATCAAAGTTAAATCGCCATTTTATACGCATAATTTTTATACGATATTCTAAGTGTTCTACAATTAGAACACTTAGAATTATTATTATTATTATTTTTCATTATTATTCAGTACAAGATTATTTTTCATCCATTATGTTTTTTTATAAGCCCAACAGTGAACAAAACTGTTATATATAAGCATCTTTATTTATATAAGCATAGAGACACGGAGATTAAAGTTATAAAAAGCTCGTAACGACAATTGGTATAAACTCATGTTGCTCAAAAAGCTCCGTTAGTGTCGAAAACTTTAAGTAATGTGAAAGACATGGTGCTCTGTCGAAAACTCGGTAAAAACCTTAGTTTCCTTATATTTTCTGAGCAAAAACTACTCCATTGTCGAGCACAAAATGAAGAACTTTTGGTGTACCGGTTCCTTCGCGATGTTCTCCTTCGCGGCGACAAGTGAAATTTATTTTAAAAACATAGAAATCTTAGTATAATGTAAAGTCCAACCCAGGGCTTAAATTTCAAATCTCTAGAGCGACAATCTAGAAAACATATTGTAATACGATGCTATCCCTCTGATTACTTGTGCTCTGTAGCTTTCCCGTAAGGACTAGGTATCGCAGATAATGACTAAAGCAACTGGTAAATACTTAACATGTCATTAAAGTAATCATGTACTAAATACTCCATATTGAGTAGTATTACTACATATTGAGTAGTATATGGCCAGTGTATCGCAATGGGCGCTCCACCTATTCCATATTGCCGGTGACATATGTGTACTGCACTACTCTGCCTCCCTCTTCGGAGATAACGGGCATGATTTACGGCTTACAATACGTGATTGCGCACAATAGTTTATTCGCATGTGTAAAAAGAACAGATTAAAAAATATTTGTGTACGTTATCGCGCTCGGACTGATTAAGATTTATTATTTAAGCCGTCAATTAGCAGAGATTATTACATTGAAATTGTAGTAAAATGATAAATATATTCATCATATCCTGCAGCCCGACGCAAAACAATCAAACAAATGATCGCAGGATAAACATACCTACTAACTCACCCAAGTGTAATCCAGAGCGCTATCGGTCAGCAACATTCTCTAACTTGCGTGTACTATACTGTATTAGAATAGTACCTAATGCCTCGGTCAGGTGGTTGCGAGCGAGACTGTCCTAAGTTCGATTGCCGGGTCGGTAACTATTAGATTTCCTAATTTAGATTATCTAGTTGATATTATGTAGTATTGACTTGCAGTCTGAATGTCTGCGCGAAACACTGCAATAGGCTCACAGGCTATTCCATAGCTGGACTTAAGTGTAACTGATGAAATGTGTGATTGTACTGAATTCCTCTGCTCTACCCCTTCGAGGATTATAGGCCTGATATTATACCTTATTAATATTTTTCCTCATAGCGAAACAAAGATAATTAGTTCATGTAGGGAGGGCATAGAATTGAAAATGTAAAAATTTTAATGTTTTAATAACTGCACCATTATACATATTTACATATTATACTGATTTTATTTGAATTCGGTTATTTGAATCTGTATAATCTTTGATCGATGATGTTACATGACCTGAGCGGAGCTAATGTAATGTAATGAGTAACATGAGTTGTATAAATTCTTTCTAAGATTGCATAACCCGTAACTAATCTACTCCAGAAAGAATCAAGTTTAGGTAAAGTTATTGACACTCGACTAAAGTAACACCTACTGCTTGATCTATAAACAAATCACTGAAAAGAAAACAAGAATAGAATCCTTTAGAAACAGAAACGTACCTTAAACGTGACTTCACGCCTGTAATCTTCGAAGGGGTAGGCAGAGGGATGAAGAACATTCCCACGTTTCACCAGTCACGTTAACGTCCCACAATAGAAACAGAAACATTGAAGAATATTAACGATTTTATACTTCAAACGAATTCAACCTGTAGCAGTTCAATAAGCAAAACTATTATATAATAAAATCATTCTTTTATTTTATCTTGGCTTTATTATCTTAATTTACATTCGTAAATTAATCGTTTGTAATGTTTTTCCATTTATTCGACTAAGGATTGATTACATATGACGCAATTATTCAGGGAATGTTTCGACAAAATCCTACCAATTTAAAAAAGTTTACACAACGTAAAATGAAAATTGTAAATCATATTTATACAGATAAACGTAACAAAAGCGAAACTTAAAAACTAATTAAACATTGTGCCCAACTCAATTTTCAGTTTCGTTCATGCCCCGACGGACTGCGTCCACCGACTTGGACATACCCATAAAGTCGAGTCGTATCATGCGGACTCTCAAACGTGTATGTACGTACTGCGTATGATTATACGGGAACCACATCTCGGTTACGGTGGCACAGCCAATGTAAATAAACGGAATTACTTTTGCTGAAAACGGGTGCGTTTATAAAGATACCGCCACATCATGTCCTTGTGTCCTCTTGTGGCCACTATTGTGATCTGAATATCTATTTACATATATCAACTTTAAAACGACTATTTAATTTGCATTGAGTACTATACGTAATGACTATAAAGAAGCATGGAAATGCTTAAACTTTTTAGGTAGAACTGCACTTTACGAAGTATTACTTAATACGATCGTAGTGTAATTGATGTTGTGATCCGAAGAGACGCGAACTGAGAAAAGTGTATCTTTACAACCGCACTCAAGTACAGTACATCTTTGTATATAAAGTGCGCATGTGTTTCAGAACATTGTTTTTATCCAGAATTCGTAACGCTGATGTATATTGATGCCGGTGCTTCCAGATGTTCGCTTCACTGGTTTTTTCTAACAATTGCTACTTGGTACCTTACAGTGGTTGTGACTAATTACTTAATATATTATTATTTGCAAAAGAAAACATACATTCATATAACAAATCGATTACATAGTTCAGTATTATACAATGTAAGCGATTATTAACCAATCGTTGCTCTTAAATTGTTTAATAGCTAACGTAGGGACTATTTTTTAAAATATCAATGACTCGAAACGTTTTTGTACAGAAAAGTGCGTTTGCTTGCTCACAACGCAACAAAACAATAGAATTTTTCATAGAAGCATTACCTTACGATAACGAATGCTAATTGTACACCAATAAGGATATGGTGTTTAGTATTTGTAAAATACAAAATATCCTTTCACGGTAAATCTGTGTCAGTATAATCGGACTCACGAACTTATTCGTTACAATGGTTTTATTAAAATGTTGTACTTATAATATTACGTTTCGTTCGTATAAAAATCAAAAACATGTTGAGATAAAATGCACTCATTTCAGCGGCTGAAAAGCAAGTTTTAGAAAAGTCTGCGTGCGGAAGGGTGTGGGTGACGGTGCACTCGGCGGAGACGCGGCTGCCGGCTGGAGGAAAATTACTTGATGCTATAGAACTCAACTGGGACTTCAGTTCCTGCTCCGCCATTCCCACGACGGTAAAGCTATTGTAACATGGTTCACGCTGAATCAACGTCTGCTGAGTTTGTACAGATTATAAACCATTTCATAATGATTAAAGATAGAAATGGAACCTTTTGGAGGCAAGGAAAGAATTATGTGAAATAAAATAGAAAAATTTTCTTTAAGTATTAATGAAGTTCTATCAATTAGGTTCTATTAATTTAGGTCTATTAATTAAGTTCTATTAATTAAATTCTGTTTGTGCAATTACAATACGAAAATTAGAGTCTGAAGTTATTATGTGATATTAATTTTAATAAGATTATTCAAAAGTCATGCGATTTTCCACATACATAATTCCATCATTATAAAACGTAAAAAAAACGTAATTTCACGCTCGTAATCCCCGAAGAGGTAGCCAGAGAAATGCAGAACACTCACACGTTTCACCGGTTACGTTTACGTCCCACTATGGAATAGGTGATGAGGCTATTTCCCTGCGTCGAACACACCTGAAACATAACACTAAGTCTGATCGGAAGTGACGCGGCCATCGACGGCCGAGTTTCTGTACATAAGAAGTGTGATGTCATAAACAGCTCTGGTCATAACATCGCTCTGTGCTCTTTCGGTTGGTGTTACGAAATTCAATACCGGTGGAAGACCACTCACTCACTCACCGCTCGCCTAGCGATTGTTGTTGAGTGGCCCTGTGCGTGCGGCGGCCGAGCGGAAACATCTACGCACGAATGGTACCGGGCTACCTGACACCATTTAATATAATATAACGTTGAAAGTCGTACTAAATAGAACAATTAAAAAGTTTGTTTCCATACATGGTTTACGCAAAACTTAAAAAAAACCTTACACATTATAAGTTCAAAAAACATAGTTTCATCATAGTCAGCCTGTTCAGTCCACTGCTGAACACAGGTCTTCCTTTAAGTGGTGGTATGCTGGTTGGTGAACGCGGAGTACACCTCCTATCGCCTAGGCTGTCTGCCAGAGCCTCGTCTGTTGTAAAGCAGGGTTCGCGACTGGCAGGTAAAGTAAGCTTCGATTCCTGGCTTTCACCGCCTTAAATATACACAAATTTCATCGCAATGAGTTTTATGTTCCATTCTAAACGTTCTGTTGTGATAGATCGGCCTGTTCGACGACCGGCCGTCGTCGTGGACCAGCGCCTTGGCGACGTACTACATAGACTCCACGGAGGGCCACGTGGTCACCGGCATTCCGCTGGATACGAGCGCGTTGCCCGCCGGCTGGGAGGAAGAGGCGGGTCTCAAAGGCCCGCACTGCCTCTGGCCCTGGGTGGGCGCTGGCGACAGCCAGATACAGTCATACAACTGCTTGAAGATACAACCAACCTGGATGGAAGATAATGCGTAATATTGAATTAATTATAACTATAAAGAAATTGCAAATGAAAAAAAAATGCTTTGTAATATTTCCGCAGCATTCGAAAGAGTTAAAAAACTGCTTAAAAAATGTTTATTTTTGTAAAATAATAAAAAATCAATCCCTAACTCGCATGGGGATTATGAGCAAGCCCAAGGAAGGCCTATGTCCAGCAGTGGACTTAAACAGACTGATAAAGCTGTTTTCATTACTAATCTGTTAAAAGTCAGAAATATTAAAAAAATGTAATCAAGGAATAACTCGGTGATTATTATTCTAATTTAGAAATTTTCTAGAAAATCTAAATTAAAATTGTAGTAGTGGTTCGGAGTCTGGATATGTGCCCGATGCATGGCAATAGGCTCGCCAGCTATTCCATAGTGGGATGTAAACATAACCTGTGAAACGTGGGAATGTTCTGCATTCCTCTGCCTACCACTTCGGGGATTACAGGCGTGTATCTTCGGCTATTGCCCTATGAAATCGTCAAGGGATGGTAAGTGGGCCGGGTCACTCGTTGAATAAGAGCATCCTGTATCAGTAATTAAAGAGCGATAATGAGTATATCTGCGCGATGCAACAAAATCAATTCTTCGAAGGAATTCATAGTTCTTCACACTTCACAAAGCGTTTTAAAATATGTCGTTACGTTTACGTCTCGAGTATTTTCGATAAGTTTCGTGCTCTGAGCTTTTATGACACAAGTTCCAAACGTGTGGGACACTTGTATAATTTACGACATGCATTATGGTGATGTCGTAGTAGTGAAACTGGTGGTCTCTATCATATACAAGCGTGTAACACTTAAATGATGGCGAATAAAGTATGTTAGTTACATTTTAAACTGATGACACAAATGTCGTAATTACTATCAGCCAATTCCCGTCCACAGCTGCACAAAGGGCTCTTCAGTACCATGCCACTAAGATCGATCTTCAGTTTTTAGTATCCAACGGCTGGGTCTCTATATCTCCATCTATTAGAATGCATTTAATGTATTATTATTGTACGAAAAAAAAACGCCAGACTTAACCGTGTAGCCTGAAACGCTGGGTGCCACTATCTTCAAACAGAAGAACATCTGCTCACCACCTCGAGTAGTACTGAGAAAACTTTTAGTTCATTTAGTATTAATGTACATATGTCAATACTATGATAACGGTCTTTCTTCATGCGTAAATGTACAAATTACTGGATATTATTCAATTTAGTCTTATTAAGTTTTACTTGACTCTCGACTCGACTGCCTCGTTGGTCGTGTGGTTGCAAGTGCGACTGCAGATCGGGAGGTCCTGGGTTCGATTCCCGGGTCGAA
>DWEJ01001721.1:0-12516 GCA_018245835.1 Mysoria sejanus stolli | reverse complement strand
ATGTATATGTATATGTATATGTATATGTATATGTATATGTATATGTATATGTATATGTATATGTATATGTATATGTATATGTACCATACTTATGTAGATTTTTACGCCCATAAACAGACCGAATGCTTGTTGTGTTCATCACACAAATATTTATTTCAAAACACACGCCCGTTTAGCATTTAGACCTACCAACTACAGGTCCTATAAACAATATAAATATGTTTCTAAGTACAATCAGTCATGTCTAATGCGAAGGCTGCATGAAACAATAACTGTGTAACATTTCGTGACGGAACGTGAATATTAAACCCCCAATGTACATTACCGTCAAATCAAAGCGATGCTTCGCGACTTTTTAATAGCATATCGCATTCTATCTACATTAATTAACGTGCAAATTTGTACAGAGAAAAATATTAAGACGCACAGATCGCGCTCGTACTCGCGTCGGACTCGAACAAATGTTTATATTTTCATTTTAACCAAATGTGCACGTTAGGTAATGGAGATAAAACTCTATATACTCTTGAAGTTTACGTGTAAGTCGCAACGCTTCGCTTCAACTCTCCCCTTACAGCCTTACAATTAATCTGAGGCGTATGAAATATGCCAAGACCAAATCTCCATCGACGGAATTAAGCGTTCTCCTTTATTCTGGAAAGTAATCAAAATCAAACAGTGGAATGACAATAGACTTAATGATAATAATTATCTAATAAACAAATTTAAGAAGAGGAAACGTAATGAAACGTAAGAAATGGACCTGTGAAATATATACATGAAATAAAAAAGTTAATCTGTAGAACTCAATTCCACGTGCTAGGTGTTTACAATTCGAGTTTCAATCAGAATATACAATGGCATAGTATTTTGTGTTTTTCTACAGCAAATCGCGAGCGATGCGTGTGAGGCGAACGAGCGGGAGCGCATGCTGAGCGAATATCGCTCGCGGTTGCGCGGGAACCTTAACACTCACAATATCAAACAGTACGTCAGGGCGTTCATCAAGTAAGGAAGCTATTGTTACACATTTTTATTTCTTTATGTAGGAAGATATACAGCCTATACAGAATAAAGAAAAATCGACATGAAAAAATTTACTGCATATTGAAATATCTTAAGTAGACCCGCTGTTGGAGACATATCCTAAGCCGATGTCAGTGTTACAATTAAGGTATTTAAATAAGAACTTTTCAAAGTATTATGAATACAGTATACTGGTTATTTCAGACCATATAGGTACGGCTTGTTTGGATCTCAAAACATAGTCACGCATGTGCTATTCTGTTTGATTATGCCGAGGAGGTCAAATTAAAACTGTTCATATATTTATATTTACCTGCTTGCTACCCACCCACACTGCAAATCATAATAGAAAATATTGTGATGCGATATCTTAGTTCTGTTTCTCTATCTCTTTCTGAGATAGAGAACTCTACTTTCCTCTAGTTCGATTGAACAAAGCGAACCAATTTTCCTTTTAATTCAATATATTTCTAATCTACTAGTACGTCTTTTAAAATTATATGTATATTATTTCTATAATAATGCCGTTTTTAGTTATCATCATATAGATGTTAGAACTAATATTTTTAAGCAATAGAGAAAATCATATGTACTTTACATAATGATGTTATAATAGAAAGTAATCTTGTATAAACAATTATTGTTTTTTTTTTGTATAGGTACGTTTCGTTAAAAGTAATTTCTAAAGCAATTGTTTTGTTTATATTAATAAAACAATTCCGTCTCCTCAGCCGCAAGGATCTTATATTGCGAGGCTGCCAACCTGACATCCTCCTTATCACGGGGATGCTGAGCCCTTATTCCACGGTGGTGGAGAAGATGTACAAGGAGCTAGACAAGGACAGAGTGACCATCCTCAAGATGGAGCGAGTTGGGGACGTGCTCGCTGAAGCTGTAAGTTTTTGTGTTACGTACTACTTTTGATCTAATGCGTTATGTTATAACTCATATTTTAAACTGTTTACAATTGGCCGAAAAATCAATAAAAATAGTGCGTATTTAGTACTAATTCTAATCCGATGTTAAATGGCTGTCTGTATATGTAATTATCTATTTATGTTATAAATGTATATTTCATTGCTTAGTGCTTGCATAAATTAGTGAATTTAATAATTTGCCATAGATCAATACCAATAATATTCAAAGTCGTTAAACTATGTCAAACACATTAGTAACATTCGATGCTAGTGTATGTCTACTCGATAGTATTTAATATATTTGCCACACGTACCTTCTGCGAGTAAGTATCCGGTCAGGTGCCGCACATGCAATCATTGCGCGATTGCCGCCGAAAGTAAAAGTGGAGGGAGACTCATAGTACCCGTTGCATTGCGTTGTATCGCGCGCATCATCACCCTATTTTAAAATTAAAAACAGAATAGTTTAATATCTTTAAAGTCTCTGGTGTCGTATCGGAATGTTGGTGGTGCTGTGTATATTGGTTATGATACTGCTAGCAGCGATAATGGTGGGTCTCTACCAAAAGAACACCAACGCAATGTGCAAATCGAAGAGAAGACTAGACGGAAAAACAGCAATAATTACTGGTGGCACGTCTGGCATGGGATTGCGAATTGCTGTGGATTTTGCAGACCGGGGCGCGCGAGTCATCGTGGCTTGTCCCTTCGTTGACGAAGGGGTTGAAGGTAGGAGAACGATAATCGACAAAACTGGCAACGAGAATATAGTATTTAAACTATTGGATCTGTCGTCCTTGGACTCGATCAGAAAATTCGCCGCGGACATTATGAGAACTGAGAACAGACTAGACATTTTGATTAACAACGCCGGCATCGGTATTGTTGATGATTGCATCACAGCTGACGGGATGAGTATCATTATGCAAGTGAATTATTTCGGACACTTTCTGTTAACGATTTTGCTATTGCCGATGCTAAAGCATTCCGGAACGATGACGGAGCCGAGCCGGATTGTGAATACGTCATCAATTCTACACAATATCGGAAAGTTGGACATTGATAAACTGAACAGTGTTGATTATTGGTATCCGATTCAGGTGTACGGTAACAGTAAGCTGTGTTTAATATTGTTTGCACACGAATTGTCCAAGAGACTCAAGGGAACTCACATTGTAATCAATACAGTGGACCCGGGAGCCGTCGGCACCACAATTTTCAATTGCACAGGAAGATTTTTTGGTAGTTTCCTCACATATTTGTGTCGAAATCTTTTCAAAACTCCGTGGGAAGGAGCACAGACTGCGATACACGTAGCGCTGGACAAGAAGGCGGGGGAAGTTAGTGGTCAGTTTTTCAAAAATTGTAAATTGTCTCGAGCGAGACGAGCGGCTTATAATGAAAAATTATCCTTTAAACTGTGGGATGAAACGTTAAAACTCGTAAAATTGTGTGATGAGGAATTGGATCGGAATTTATTGAGTTGACTGGATTGGAATGCATTGGAAATTTGTTTAATCTCTGAGCTACGTTTCGATTGGTGCGCGCTGTGAAAAATTAATTGCATTGTCTATACACGAATGTATGTAATTACAGAGTGTGGAATAATTACAACTACACATAATACGTCATAAAATTTTAAAGATATAATTATTTTTAATGATCGAAGTAACTTGTAAGTTATTTTTGATTATATGAAGTGAATGCGAGTCTAACAGGACTATGTATGTTGGTAATAAATGTATTTCTACTGTCCTAATTTCTTCACAATAAAATTATTTGTTGAAAATGTTCATTATTCCGTTAAATTGTATGTGAACAGATTAAATATGTGGGTAAATAATTGTTCGCTCGTACGATCTTTAATATCGAAATTAAACAGTTTAATGGTTAATAATATGATTTCCTTATATTGATGAAAAATAATTACCATTTTCTTTTTGAAGTTATTCTAATAACATATTGTAATATAAATATTATATTGACAGTTGTTATAATTTTATTGTACTAAACAATTGTGTTAAACGTGAATAACATCAATACATGTTTCCTTCCTCATGTGTATAATCAATGTCATTTAAAAAATTCGTTTTTAAATGAACCTGTCGAAATTATTGTACATTTTTTAAAAACAAAATGTAACAATTAAAGTCGATGTGATTGTTTTGTATAAATGTTTGTATGAAAAAACATTTCAATAAACCTGTGTTGCAAGGGTACACGAATTCATTTTCACCTAACCCTATCCTTCACCCGCGGGTCCACTTACGCTGCAAGCGACATTATTATTTTCATCGGATGGTTGCACAAAGATGAAATTCATTATCTACACTACACAAATAATACCATATGTATTATTTGGTATTTGAGCTTTGTGTTTTTTGCAGCCGTCGAAGGTGGCGCAGTCGCTGCTGCTGTTCTGCCAGGGGCAGGGCCAGCTGACGTCGCTGCCGCCGCCGGGCGTGGAGCGCCGCATGTCGCGCGCCATGTCCATGGAGGAGTACGACAAGCCCAACATCCGCCGCCTCTCGCTCACCCCCAGCGTGTCCGAGTCGCCGCCGAGGAGACTCTAGGCGATCACCCTCGCCGGTTGCTCCGTTTATGAGGAATCGGTCTGAGACAGACCGATTGGGTCTGGCCTACGCGAGAATCGGTCATATTGTCGCCAATTTG
This sequence comes from Mysoria sejanus stolli, assembly GCA_018245835.1. Classification (NCBI taxonomy): domain Eukaryota; kingdom Metazoa; phylum Arthropoda; class Insecta; order Lepidoptera; family Hesperiidae; genus Mysarbia; species Mysarbia sejanus. The sequence continues at coordinate 7,900 of DWEJ01001721.1, read as the reverse complement.
AAATTTTCTGATCATAAGTAACCGAAAATGCTAATTTACTTCTGCAGATGTAGATACGACAGGATATTTCCAAATAGATCAAACCTTTATAACTAATCAAGCTGGAAGGTGCTGGGTGACAGAACCAGTCTTACTAACGACTCACCTTGTAGAACAGCGACTCGCAGTACTACTTAATAGAAAATACTCCACAGATATGAGTACATAATATTTGTACATTATCGGTTATGTCCTGTCTCGTTTTGAATTCCGCAGCACTGTAGTTACTAAAGTATTGGTAAATACAGCGAATATGCAATGCAGTAGAACGTAGCTCAAATACGATTTAAATACTCGAGGTTCCCAATCGTTGTGTATACAGGTATAGTCAGAACACCTACAGACGTGTATAACTTAAGGCAAAGCTTTATATAAGACCCGAATGGTGTCGAACATAGAATGATAGATGTGTTAAGCTTCAGAACTAAATTTTCAGGGATTTTGTGAAGTAATTGTTGATTAGTAAATTATGCATCAAAAGCATTGGAATGTTGATGTCAAGTTTTTAACAGAACTTTTTAAATACCTATTCGTAAGGTTCACATAGAATATTGAAATATTCTATATTTTTCGCTTCGGAAATATTTTTAATTCTTGTTAATGCAATGGTAGTTGCTTGAAAGTGGCTTGCCCCCAAAAGTATAGTTTATAGGTAATCGTGTAATTTTAAACATTACCAAATGATCGATAGATCATGACGTAAATAATTGATAAAATAAATATCTACATTATTTATATTTTTAAAGTTACATTATTTATTGTTATATTATTATTATGTTACAGTTATCAATTGAATATAATTATCAGAATATGTAGTAAAATAAAAATTAGATTTTTTTAGCGTTAAGTGTAAGCAATTAAACATATTTAAAAATTTCATTTTAATTTGAAGAATATCAAAGGACCAACTTTATTAAAAATATATTTGTATTTACAATTAACAAAATATCTAGACACGTAACTTTCAAGTACGTATACTTTTAGACACCAAAGTACTGTAGTTGGTTTGGCATAATAGGCAGTTTTAAAATTGCTTACAAAGAAATTATACGGCATTAACAAAAATAGTGTTAAATAAAAATTAGATAAAATTATTGATTGTAGTGTTCTAGTTACTCGAAGAATTGTTTATTCAAGGATAAACGACACCTATTCTATGAACATTTTATAATATGTATAAAATGCGTGAAAATACATTATAAGCTATTTACATGTTGTTTATTTTGTAATTCGTTTTAAAGATCGCACCTACTATTAGGTAAATTGGAAAATAACGAAATGTCGACAGTGCCATAAAGATGCATGTATAACATGCAACTTTTTTCCACCTATACACCAAAATACATAATTATCTTAACGCCGGGTCTCTCATGGGGTAGGCAGAGAGCACGGAGTGCCAAATCTCTATCCTTACAGACCTCACCACCTAAATAATTCCAAAAAAGAAAGATTTTCCTGTTCAAAACTTTTGTATAGCAGAAGGGTGGCGGGCCGTATTAAAGAAAATCTGGAACTAAAGCACTATCGCATGCTAATAGATATTACGAAATGAAACGAATGCAAAAAATCAGACTGTTTATTTAACAACAACAATATAATACTGTATACTTTTTGTAGTTTAAAACGACAGACAACATATACACTTACAATAAGCACTACAACAACGCCGCGTGCTGTATACGATCGCGATAAACTCGAAAAAAACAGTCAAAATATATGAATAAAAAAATATTTCTCCGTCCAGTAATTGCTACAAAAATTTTGATAAATGCTAGTCAGATAGTCAGGAAAAGAAACCGCAAGTTTGCTCGACGGAGAAACACTGAGATGCACCAGCAACTACACTTCTGGGGCACTGCGAGCGCCGCGCTCCGATGCGGACATTTTCGAACCTTTAAGACAATTTTGCAGGTCTGCAATAATCAACATTTAAGAAGCGGCCGCGGTTTTATTGCGTCCGCCTCGGCGCCGCCCGCTGCCACTGGCGTACGGAAGCACAGGTGCAACATATCGCATACTACACGTTCAGTTGACTCGCCAGTGATCCCTACTAACACTAGATATTACTACCACAATTATCCTATTGGACGTGTGCCTACAACCTGAGTATCGTACAACAATTGAGCAACCGGTGGCAAGTACAAACAACGGCGTATATTGGAGTGGGACGTCACTAAAATCCCGAAGGACGCTATAGCTCATCGTCGCAGCCGGGCTGCATGTCCGATGTCTCAATGGCCACCTCGTCGTAGTCCCTCTCGAGGGCGGCTAGGTCTTCCCTCGCTTCAGAAAATTCTCCTTCCTCCATACCTTCGCCGACGTACCTGCCAAAACATGACTATTAATCCTTCATGACATGAAACATAACATAATAATAACCTTTTATATTCATGACTCTCTCTTCATACATGTTCGACGGATTCAGAGACAGCCGACACCCCAATTGGCCCGTCTCTGTCTGTGCTCTTTGGACAAGTGTTTAAGACTTCATAAGCGTATTCTAATAACTATATCATTAAAAGTGCTGTAAATTCGCTGCTTCCCGAAAAGACAAGCATTAAACAGAGAAGTCACTAATAATATGACTTGACATGGTTAAGTTCCAAGGGTCCAAGGTTCCAAGGGTCCAAAGTTTAGTTCAGGAAATGTTATCAAGCGTGTTATCACAAATCTATGTAGAAAATAAGTCGTGGGAGTTCAGGCAATGAAGTTATAGGTACAATGCAACTACAGTGCAAATACAATGTAATTACCATGGCATAGCGTGTGATCTCCAGAACCGGTGAAAGGAATATATGAGGCTAACCAATGGACGAAAGCTCGTTTGGAGTACATGAGGTCGAACTTGTGGTCGAGCTTGCCCCACGCCTCGGCGATGGCGGTCGTGTTGCTGAGCATCGACGCGGCGCGCTTCACCTGCGCGAGGTCGCCTCCCGCTACCACCGACGGCGGCTGGTAGTTGATGCCCACCTGCGGATTGGTGTCGAAAAGCTAGATTATAGCTTCAACTAACTCGCTTGACATGCATAAATATTTCAGATTACTTCCCATTAATTTAAGATTTTTTTAATGCGTAAAATGAAATGAAGATACTGAACTTTTGTGTTGAGTTATACTTTTGTGGTAGCTATTCGATAATCACCTTGAAACCCGTAGGACACCAGTCCACAAACCGTATACCCGCTCTGCCCTTCATAGCAGCAATGGCAGCATTAACATCCTTAGGTACAACATCTCCACGGTACAGCAGACAGCAAGCCATGTACTTGCCATCGCGTGGGTCGCATTTTACCATTTGGTTCTGTGGCTCAAACAGCTCCGCCGTTATCTCGGACACCGACATTCCCTCGTGGTATGCCTGCAAATAATTTTGCAAACCCCTGTAAATGATTTTGCAGAACAGAGTATAAATAAAAAAAAATGGAAAGCCATAAATATTGATACGTCAGTCGTCTTATACTATGGTTGCTGCAAGAATAAAATCGACGTCAAAATGCATTATTTCCAGTGTTCATCCAAAAATCTGTTAAGGAATAAGACGCATATGTTTATTGTGATCATACAATCGAGGTGATTCTTCCCCTAGTATGTCATTCTTTACGTCAACAAAACAAAGTTGGAATACGTCTGAAAACAGATTTTCTTTTTTTTTATATTTAGCCTGATAAACAGGCAGACGGGCCACCTGATGGTAAGTGGTCACCGTCGCCTATGAACATTTGCAACACCCGAGAAGTGGCCAATGCATTGCCGGCTTTGAGCTATCTTTGCGTTTTTCTTGAAAAACCCCATTTTTCTATAAATATACAACTTACCTTATCGGCAGAGACAACCGGTGCATAGGCAGCTAGTGGAAAATGTATTCGCGGATACGGCACCAAGTTCGTCTGGAACTCTGTGAGGTCCACGTTGAGCGCGCCGTCAAAACGCAAAGATGCCGTTATTGACGATACCACCTATAATACACCGAGATTATTCCGATTCCGCAATAATTATTCCACAACAAGCAGAAATCTTAAGAGTATTGCTACAATGAATATAAGAATTTTAATTTATTACCTGTGAAATAAGTCTGTTGAGATTGGCATACGACGGCCGCTCGATAGACAGCCGCCGCCTGCAAATGTCGTAGATCGCCTCATTGTCCACCATGAAAGCACAATCCGAGTGCCCAATCGTGGCGTGCGTCGTCAGCACAGCGTTATACGGCTCAACTACTGCTGTAGATACCTGGGAATAATGAATGCTAGTATTATAATCTAAACTATGATCCATCATGTAAAATTAATAAGTGGTAGCCTAGATTTGGATTACAGGATCACGAGTAGCTCGGGATAAACCATGTTGTATGTATTTTTCAGATTAAATACTTGTAGGAAATGTACCTAAGGAAGAGGACTAGATTTTAAGAATTTTCCATACCATAAGGAACATATCTCTTAAATCTCGTGAAGTATTGGCCTATATGTGGCTAGCATAGTAGATCCGCTTTTAATCACCTATAAGTGATACTTTTGCGGCACATAAATGAGCAGAGGGTTCATAATAACAAGGTATTGTCATTCTTTACGCAATGCAGCCCTATCTTCGTTTATAATGTTATGTAATACCTAGTACACAGCATGTTTTATAAGACGACTAAGCCCGGCGCTAGTAGATCGCTTCCATGTGCAGCAGGAGACCACAATAATGATGATGGCAATTATGTAATATAACAATACTCTATACCAACAATAAAACAATACATGTTTGTTAACCTGTGGGGCTGGATAAATGGCAAATTCCAATTTGCTTTTCTTGCCGAATTCCTCCGAAAGTTTCTCCATTAGCAACGATGTGAAGCCAGATCCAGTACCGCCGCCAAACGAGTGGAACACGAAGAAGCCCTAGTCGAAAATGGATAAAACGGTATTTATATTTCCTTGAAATAGATGTTAAGTTAAAATGACACTTAGTATTAATGAAAAATATTAAAGATTATCATTTACTAGGCGTATCTCATTAACGTTCTCAACATAAGCAGTGAAACTCCAATGCCAAACATCACAACTTTCATTAGGTACTTTTGTTTCAAACAAGCATTTCTTAATTGCTCGGAGTAGGGTATGAAAATGTATTAACAGGGATTAATGTCCAAAAAGTATACAGGTCCTATTTCTTTTGCAACACGCACTTGTAACCCCGTGCACTGATCTGCCAGTTTTCGGATGCGCTCCATGACAGGGCCGAGCACTTCGCGGCCGGTGGAGTAATGGCCTCGCGCGTAGTTGTTCGCCGCGTCCTCCTTGCCAGTTATCAGCTGTTCCGGATGATAGAGCTGACGATACTCACCCGAACGTACCTCGTCTATATAAAAATACATCAAAATTTTGCATCATTTACATATGATTAGCAAAAAGGCTTAACATAATGTTTACTAACTCGTCAACACTTTTGCAATATATGTTTTGTAAGGAATGTAATGCTCTTCCCATTTATGATTAAGCTACTTCTAAAGATGTCACTAGTCTTTGAAACTTCTCACCTATGACTGTTTCCTCCAAATCAACCATCACGACCCTAGGAACCATCTTTCCCCGATCGGCCTCAGAAAAGAAAGTGTTAAAGCAGGAGTCCGTAGCATTCAAGTCCGCTTCCGATCCCGGCAAGGTGCCATCCGGCCTGATGCCATGCTCTAGGCAATACAGTTGCCAACAAGCCACACCCATCTGTACGCCAGCCTGCCCCACGTGCACCGAGATGCACTCCCTCTGCCGAAGAGAATGGACAGGACACGAAAAGCGGAATTATTACACATAATCCTTTTTGACATTAGGGCGTCTATTTCAATATCTTTAGAAATAAGTTTTAATCTAACACATAAAACAAATGTTCGATCGCCGCCTAGAATTACGTTAAAAATAATGTTCTCGGTCAAATTCGACTGACTTTCGATTGGATTCAACTGTTTTTCAATGGTCAAAAGTAGCAATAAATTTGTAACTGCATGAAAACTAAGAAACAATCCATTTTAGCTCTCAAAACATAGTTAAATTGTTATACTGAAATGTCAATTCTGGAATAATTGTTTAGAAAAAACATTAAGGTTCAATATTTCTTTTACATCCTTTCTAAGCAATTATACGTATAATTTCACATATAAATAACATACATTACATAAATGTATTTTATACGTACCTAGATTTAGATTTTAAGTTCTACAACTTTAATAATTATAAACTTACCATATTGTTACTAATAATTTTGTTGAGAGCAGCGTAAAAATAAATATAAAAATTTAATAAATTAAAACAGTTTTACAAAAAATTTGGTTGGAACTAAAATTTTGAAGAAAAATCTGCGACCATCCCGTGGCCGCACGGAACTATTGTTTCTTGTCATTCTAATTTTGAATTCAAGAGTTTATAAATTTAATCTGATTAAATTCAGCCTGTGTATAAATTTTGAATTATATAGCGAAGCAGGTTTTATGTCACACTCTTCATTTCATTTTCGATATGTATTTAAAATATCATCGCATTTCTTAATGAAATACTAACCAAGGGAATATTTCTATCACATTTTTATAACTGAATTTTTTTTATTAACATACACGATAATTGGACAACATTCTGGATATTTCGAATTTTATATTCATAACAAATAATTTCGAAAATAATTTTATGACTAGTGTAAATATCTGCGCAGCATAATTCTTTAAAAACTTTAGCATTTACTGTACGGCGAATTCGTTGAGGGTGATTTACAAGTGGGGGAAAATTTAGGGGTGGTACTTTGAACTATTAGAGGACAATGGCGAAACGATGGGGCTCCATGGCGGCCCCATGCATACCCCAGAGATGCTGGTACAGTGCGTAAGTTAATTTGCATTTTTGTGTTTATTCATCTCTTTAGGCCACTCGGTCGAAGCTTTGGCGTTGTTGTAAATTGAACTTACAAGCTACTGAATCTGTATTAATAATTATAATTAGGAATTCATACTCTGGCAATTTCCGACACTACACCTAACGGGACAATTAATAATGTTCCGCAGTCTATATTATGTATTATTGCATTCTTATTTCCATCTACTGCGTTCATATATTCTTTATGACCCTTAGTTGACTAGTATAAAAGGTCTCTAGGCTACTAGGCACAAAAGGTTTCGATGTCAACCTTTTGTAAAACTTAGTTATAGCTAAAACACTGATGATAAATAATCTTTTGATGCTAAATAAAATGCTAAAAAACAACTCTTAGCATCTTCAGTTCTCTGGTTGTTGTAATTAACATTCTACATTTATAGTTTAAGATTGACATACCTACACCTACATGAGAAAAAGAAAACAGTATTGATGTTTTATTTTAAATCAGCCGTTTAATTAACTTGCCTGTTTCCCAACTAGGAATATTGATTTTGTTAAAAATGTGTACCTATGTATGTGTGTATATTTACCAACTTTAATAAGGACACGACTATAAATATAATCCTTTCTCTTGTCGCGTAATTCAAGCTGTCACGGCAATCATTGTGGTTCGAGTAAACACAGCTCAAACACAACAAAACACAAAGCCCTCCTACTTTGAATATTTAATTGCGTGACATTGTCACGGCGGTGACACGGACAACGCCGTGACAATCCAATTCGATACGTTTAGGATACATCATGGACATGCGAACACTTGTTTCCATGGTTATGTTATGGAAGGAATGTTAACAAATATTTTGTTTCAAGTGAAGTAAGAATAATATCTTTAGATAATTCTATACAAGGCCATTTGATTTCAAAGTAGGGAACAAAAGGGCTTGTGTTACGGTAACAAGACAGCTGATAAACTACATGTACATATAAATATATATGTACACCTAAAAATATACTTA
>DWEJ01001720.1:0-12519 GCA_018245835.1 Mysoria sejanus stolli | reverse complement strand
GGAACAGGTGGTGAGCCTATTGCTATGCATCGGGCATCGGCAAGTTGGAAGTGGCCTCTAAAGATTAGCATGCATTTAAAGGCAGATGAAAACATGGTAACTTTGATTATATAAACTGGTTAGCGGAACAAGTGTACAAAACCAAATTACCGTATGTATCCCGCGGGAACCAAACGGGGACGGGAACTATCTGACTTCTTCTCAAATCACCTATAGGTAACTGAATTTCACAAGTGTAAGAGCAAGCACATGTGAGAAAAAATACTGACCCCGTTAACAATAAATCGAACTATTACCATACTTCCTTTATATAAAATATATACACATATATATCCAGTATCAAATAGTAACAATAAATTTGTATTAAAGATTGGATCATAATTTATTGTAATAGTATTTTGTCACTGGTTGCTATCTACCTACCCTGTAAGGGGCCAATTCTATGCGAATGAGAATCCTAGAGAATGAGGAATGGAGAAAAAGTATTCTCCAATCCTCATTCTCTAGGATTAAAACCTCATTCTCATCATTTCGCTCGCCATTTTCGAATATTTCTGCCTTGTCGTTCCTGTGTACAACATGAGATTCCTCTGAGAATGAAAGGATAAAGGCCTTAGTACGCGACGAAGGCCAAATGCGGGTTACTATACTTCACACGTCTTAGAGGATTTTGTTTTGTAGAACTTTAACATGCCTCGTTTTTTAAGCGGTTGCAAGCGCGGCTGCTGATGCAGAAGTCTTGGATTCGAATCCCTTATCGGGTACGATTTTTTTACTTACATTGAAGTTATAATTTCGTTTCGTTGAAAAAATTATCCATTTATTATCCATTTCTAATTTAGTCAATAAGAGAGCTCAGAAAGCAGTTTAAGAATTTCTCGGATGGTCGCAGACGCCAAGCTGCTACGACTTCGTTGATTTTTGTTACGTACTAAACAGTAAATGAAATTCTTGGACTATCGAGTTATAAGCGTGCCAAGAGCTTTTTGGCAAAGTATTTTTCTATTTGCAAAACACATTTAAATGCAAAGGATAGCTAAAATCCAAATGTATATTCCTTTAAGGTTGTTCTTTATGGTACCGACAATAATCATGAGATGACATCATGTTTCTATTTCCCCGAAGGGTGAAATACTCCCACGTTCAACCTATTACCAAACACCAGGCTACGAGCTACTAGTCTGTAGTAACACTTTGCTCAACCTGCAGATTGCACCCAGGCGCTCTGGCTCAACATTCAGGCTTGTGAACACTAGTTCTACTTTGCGGTCATATTTCTCACAAACAATTATATACGCTGATGATGATGATAACAATATATCCAAAGGAAATGATTACATTATGTAGAAAAAAATTACTGAAAGTATTCTTAACATTGATAATACCCACGTTCCTCGATTGTAACAGTCGATGTCGTTGTATGAAACTGCTGATAAAATGCAACAGGATCGTCAAAGGTGGCGTTATGTCAAGTGGAAATCCAAATTGGAACCAATTAAGATAATAGCTTTTGGAAGCAAATTATTCTTACAGCGACTTGGAAGGGAAATTTACCTTTATGTTACACTATGTTACACTAGTTGTACTAATTTAACAAATCTAAAATAATATAGTTACTTATAGTCAGAAGTCTCCGAAACCGGCGTGCACGTATGAAAAGAGTTATGAATGTGGAGGAGGCGCGGCAGGTCTGTAAGGATAAAGATATTTGGCACTCGGTGCTGAACCTGGCGTGAAGACATATATGTAAAATAATATAAGCCTAAGTTATTCCTTATAACATCATCTATCTGCTGGTGAAAGTCGCGTCAAAATCGGTCAGCTATTCCAGACATTAGCCGGAACAAACAGACAGTCAAAAATTGAAAGAAAAAAATTTGGTAATATGTATCGTGTATATATAGTATTAGTATAGTGTGTATTTAGTAAAAAGCGGTTATTTTAATATGATAAATAGACACTCCAATTTTATTTATTTGTATGTATAGACTAAGCTAATAACGGCCTAGCTCTACACGCGCCTATACTCCAAAACATTGTTGCTCAGCACTGAATGTGTTATGTCATTTTGACCTATCGAAAAACACCAAAAACCGCATTTAAAAGCTGAGAAATATAAAGTTTTTTTTAAATATAGATACGTTTCAATAATCTGGCCACCATCACTTTATAACAGGGTCCGTTAACTTTTGAATTTGAAGAATAATACAATGATTTCATGTCACAGACAGATACAGGGTTAGTATATGAACAATTAAAACTTAAAAACAGTTACGAACACCTTATCAGTAAATGTTTTGTATAAAAATTACTAGCTCATCGTTTGGACTTTCATTTTAAATAAAACAGTTTATTGATATTGTAATCAAACAATCGTCTTTTACTTCTAACCCATGAAAAAAGCATTCCTACCTCAACATATAAAGAAATTTAACAGGGCTATTGTAAATAACAGTTTTTTCACATCAGTAACATTAAAATTAGTAAGCAACCAAAATTAACTTAGTGTATATTATATACAATTACAAAGAATGTAACACAATACTTTAGGTTGTGAACGCAATAAAAACGTGATAATAGGCAATAAAACGCTCCGTACTGACCTCAAATATTTCGGTCGAATCGTTGAAACAAATCTAGTCGAATAAGCCTCGGATGTAATAAGACCTTCCTTCACCGTGGCAGCGTGGGCATATACAATAAATAAGGGTCAAATAAAATACTTCGACTGCGGCTCTCCTCGCTCGCAAATGTAGCGCTCCATTGCATGCGCGTTTTTGTCAAATTACTTTTTAATTATTACACCACCACGCAAGCGGATAATTGAGTACCTAGGCAGAGAACACCAAACGCCAAATACCACTGTTCCTTACAGACCTAACAAGCTTCTACTTTCGTAATTCCCTTCATACTGCACGTCGGATTCGAAGACTTCTGACTCCCCCTACAGATGTTAAAACACACGTTACAACGGATAAATAAAACTTCGCGATGTGTCATAGAATTTTCCAATACCCTGAAGATTCAGTGGAATGCTAAAAGAATGTTAACCAATGAACTAATGTTTTATGTATTCCGATCAAAAGATATTTAGTATCTAAGTTTAGGTAATTATCTTCATGTAAGAAGTTTGACGTGGAACATCATAATGTGGAACGCGATGCGAAAATTGAAAGCAAAGTACTGCGTTGCCTCCATAAACAAAATCCTGATTTACTTTTAATTTGGAAGTATAAAACAGTACGTATGAAAACAGGAACGAATATAGAGAAAGCGTATTAGGCATATAAAGAGAGGAATATTTACTAGTCGGTCATCCATACCAACACCCTGAGGACTTTGGCTTGATGCTATAAGAACTGATACTATTACATACAAATCTAAATATAGCTGAGAACATATTTCCAAGCGACCTTTTTTCATCGGATTAATTTCGATAAAAATGATGCAGACAAAACTAATTATCTAGTATCCCTTAGATAGTATCTAATTCCTAATAGACAAACAACGACCAACAAATAGGTAACTACGGACTCGAAGTTACGGACTAAAATTATTTATATTGTGGTTAACATAGTAATAGACGTTAAGATAAATTACGAGTTAGCTAAGCATAGAATAGTTAGAAAACTCACGAAAATCGAAGGGGGTTTAATAAATTTTAATATGAATTAATAATATACAGTATGACAACATACTTAAGTGCAACTCCGACTATCGAAACCCTTTGTTGAATATTGATTTTGATTTTTGAGTTAATGATATTTAATTACTATAATAGCCATAGTTGATATAATACGGGTAGTACTAGTCAATAAAAACCACTATAACGCCATCTACTCATATTTATGTATCTATGTACACTAAGGAAACACCGTAATTAAATGTTAAATTATTCAATTATTTAATATGCACTATATTATCCAATAAAGCCAATATTACAAAACAAATTACATAAGGAGAAATGTATATTTCAAAAAGAAAAATCTGTTTCCGAATATTTGCCGACGAAGGCATGAATATTTTTATACCTTACTGGAATATTTACCTTAAACAAGTTTCTTGTTACCCAAAAAATACTATAAATATTCATTCGTGAACATCAATGTTCACGGGAATTCACGCGAGCCTTAAATTGAATTTGAAGTTCCATTTGTAAACAAAAATCATGACTTTTTTTCATGCTAGCTACCAGGAATTAATATATTATATTTCATATTTCCCGCGCTCTCGTGATATGAATAGTGTATATTTGGCACAACAGTTATTCGGATATACCTTCGCGGTAGTTGAAGACACAGAGTACAAGAACGGCATTCATCATCATCATCGTCAGCCTATTGCAGTGCACTGCTGGACATAGGCCTCTCCAATAGCACGATACTGAGCACGATTTTCAGCTCTTTGCGTCCGCTGCCAGACACTTTGCGTATATCGTCACTGTTCACTACAGGACGGCATTATATCACACTTAAAAATCTGAGCAGATTTTTTATCCACATACTTTTAATTATTTACTTATAATTACGTTATTACAGGTACAAAAGATATCACAGTATAATATTTAAATTTCCTCTGTAACATACCTATTAAAGGTGTGCAATTGGATAATCTTAAATATTAAATTTAACAAAAACAATTAAAAATATACATTCACAATAAACCAAGTTGCATAATGGATTAAATTGTCGAATAATAAAAACTTTACATTAAGATGTCACATATGTATAAATTTAGAACAATTAAAACATAACAAACATACTACAATGACAATCATAAATATGTCAAACATTGTAAATAAGCAAAATTTTGATGTCAATGACGGCTATAATTAAAATATTTTAGTTTTATTCGTCACTTAGATAGTCATTAACATTATAGTAACATTTTTCCAGTAACATTGCCTTTACTTTTCTTTTAAAACATGTCAAGCTAATTTCTTTTATGTCATCGAGCAAATGATTTAAAATTTTTGGTCCCATTATATACACACTTTTACTTAAAAAACTAGTTATAGAGTATGTGTGAGGTAATACATAGAATTTTTCTAGTCTTCCTAACTCGTTTAGTATATTCTATTTTAAACAAATGCAGATTACTTTTAATAAAGATACACATTTCCATTATGTATAAACATGTCAGAGTTAAGCGGTTTAAGTTAGTGAATAAAAATTTCAGCTGTATCTTTGATTTACGCCTACTAACGTACTATACATATTTCATTTGAATTTTAAATACTTTATTTATATCCACTGAATTTCCCCAGTGGATAATACCGTATCGCAAATTAGGAATCACAAAACCATGATAAGCAACTATGGCAGTGTGCCTATTAGTGTTTTGCGCAAGTTTTCTTAGTGCGAAAACAAATCGGCTGAGTTTATTACAATACAATATATAGAATAATCCCTAGTTATTTAAAAACATGTTTAATATTACATCATAAACAAGGCGTTTATTGTTAGATCGCTTTACTTTTACGTGGGAGCAGGTAATGAAGTGGGCGGATACAATTTTGTTTATGTAACGATCTGAAGAGCTACACGTGTACGAAAAGGGCAGGCTCAGTCCCAAGGACGAGCAACACGTACTAATGGTGATTGCTTAAAAAAAATTTATGAAGACAGTTAAGAATATAGAAGCAGGCTGTAAAGGCGGCACGTGAGGTCTGTAAAGACTTGGTGCTCTCTGCTTCCCATGTGAGCGACCTAGCGTGAAGTTTTGTATGAATATTCTACCAAAAATGAAAATAGTAGCTATAGGTGCAGTATGCAATTGATTGCTAACTTAAACGCGTCTGATCGGCTTTCACCTGCAGCCCTTCGCAGATTATCATTCCACAGTGTTACTCGTGTTAACAGATAAAAATTAACTAAACTAACTGATATTAACAATCCTAATACTAAAATACTAATTAAAGGCGATACCACAGTCATGGTTAAAACTGGTAACAGCCAATCACGATCATTAACCTAAATTTAATACTTTTTTAATAACTACAAAAAAAGTTATACTATGGCCAAGCCATGGCTAACAAGGCCAATTAGAGAAGTTCGAAATTCAAATTGTAAATCAAAATATTACGGATCTCAAATCAGAACACACAGGTATTTCACAAACATGTTATCAAAACCTTTAGGATTCGATTGAGAAAGTGAGAAACTACTGGTCTTTCAGCTTTCTGCTCTTTAAGGCATTATTTTTAGAACTTCCGGGTGCCAGTCATTTATATAATATTTTATGGCGTCAACTGTTACGGCGAATAGATTGTAATTGTGTTAGAAAATTGATCCAGGCTCTGATCAGAAAAAAAATCTAAATTTATATCGGGAAACTTAACTGAATTCGTCTATTTCTAACTAGGAATACTACTCCAAAATTTCGAATAGTTGCTCGTAGGCTGGATTTGTGTCCCGTATGTCACTCACCAAATATTCCATAACGGGGAAAAGTGGGAGTGTTGTGCACACCTCAGCCTACCTCTTCGCAGATTACAGGCGTGATTTGACGCTTATAAAACCAATATTTTTTTTTTATAAAATATTATACTTCCCATATATTCCCATATATTTATTTTATAAAATATTATACTTCCCTTATTTTTCTTTATAAAATATTATGCTTCCAATGATATTTTTATTATCAAACAGGGATACAGGCCACCTGACGGTAAATGCACACCATGTGCAACTACTGAAAAGTTAAGAATTTTTTGGCCAGCTTTGAAGTATAGCTTTTTTAAGCTATCTGGAAGAATCTCACATCATAGCGCCTCGGAAACAACTCAACAATAATAAATAATTAATATTATTGAATTTGTTTTCTTATAGGAGACATAACTAAATGTTACTTTATTTAAATAAGATATGGATAGGCGACTTAATACGTTGTAATGAATTTATATTCAATTATATTCCAAAAATGATTTTTATATTGTTAAATGCCATTTATTAGCAACGCTTACGAAAATAATTTTATCCGCGCATAATTGTTATCACAAAAAATTTGTAAAAGCTTCGCAAACTTTAAAAGTTTATATTAGAAACAATATGAAACTTATTCCAAGAAATCAACAATGGATAACACTATGTTATCTTCCCGGTGGAAATTAAAATATACAACCATTCTTACCAATTCCAGTTATAGCAAAACTATTTGAAAGTTTGAAAATAACCACTTCACAATATAACCAACTTTTGCTAAGCAATTTAAAACTTTCAACTGTACTATTAGATCAAAACTTCAGTCCATTGGTACCGGGAGCGCGAAAACTAAACTCTGAGCTTACAGAGTTGAGGGAGCGTCCGCTCAGCCCGACCCTTATACTAAGACTGAATCTCGATGCTAACGCTATACACAAGAGGCCTCCAAGTTACGATAAAGGAAGCAAGGGTGATAATGATTGGGAATTTTCTCGCGTCAGTCATGTGTGAAATTCAATGCGAAAAGTCCAAAGCTATTTCAGACATCAGGCTTTCTTTATGTTAAAATAACTTCCATGGAATTATAATTAACTACACGAAATATTTGTTACTTTTTTAACGTGCTAATACACTTTTTTAACGTGCTAATACACATTATAAATTTGAAAATTTATTATAAAACAATAGTTATGCTAAATCATACCTATATTCTCCGAAGAGGCAGTGAAGGCCTAGTGAGGCAGTAACAGCCTAGTGGTTAAAAATTTGACCTCTCACCTGAGACCGGGTTCAAATCCTAGCGCGCACCTCTTAAAAATGTGCGTTTTAAGTTTAAATATCACTTGCTACGAGTACAAAGGTGAAAGAAACCATCGTGAGGAAACCTGCAAACCTTACGAGTTCTCAAAAAAAAAATCGTTCTACATCCCTCTGCCTACCTCTTCGGGGATTACAGGCGTGAAGTTACGTTTTTTTACGTTCTTATCTTCGCTAATTTTTCATTAAATTACATTAGCATAATTTGTGTGGCTATTTAAGAAATTAAGACTGCTTACACTTTCTCAACTGTTGTTAACGACATGAATACATCAAGCAGTCTTCTATTGGATACATTTTGGAGAGTGCGTACAATGAGCTCAATAATCTGGTTTCACTTGATTTTTTCTTCCATCGGACGTCTAGACGTACAATAGCATATGATCCACATCGCACACCCGCTCTTCTGAACAGGACGAAACGTTTTGCTAAATTGTTTCAGCTATAATTTGCAAAAGAGTGGAATACCTTGCTGGCTCCTATTTTTATCGATTTGTACAACCTTCAATTATTCAAGACCAGAGTGCATGGCTATTTCCTAGGCAAGAGTACTATATCCTAGGCTGCATTTCGCTTTCCATCAAATGGGGTAGCAAGCAAACACAAGCAATATTAGTGTTTCGTGAGCCAAATTTTGGGGCACATTTGTTCAAATTGGTATAACCACAATGAATGTACTTAATAAAGATCTTCATTTTTATTTATATGTTTGATCATAAATACACATGATCCTTACTTATGTACATAACTACTTATTAAATAACATCAAGCCGTTGCTTTTATTGGCCGATAACAAAAGCGATTATATGCAGTACTCACATTTTATTAATCCATATGCAAGACTGTTTCATGTGTACCAAAATTAATTAACTGTCACGTAAGATAACCTATTATTAGTGCCAACGCTGAGCCAACTTATCTCA
Source organism: Mysoria sejanus stolli (assembly GCA_018245835.1). Classification (NCBI taxonomy): domain Eukaryota; kingdom Metazoa; phylum Arthropoda; class Insecta; order Lepidoptera; family Hesperiidae; genus Mysarbia; species Mysarbia sejanus. The sequence continues at coordinate 3,857 of DWEJ01001720.1, read as the reverse complement.
TAGAAGATTGTTATCAATTAAAAGAACAGTTTTATAAAGGCGCGAAATTTTATGACCCATGTCACATTTAATACACAAAAACGACTTCGTTGTTCAGACTGGCATTTTTCTTGTCCGCCGTGTCTCACCTTGTTATCAGTATTATGTTAGTAAACCTCGGATATCGTTTTATATGGTAATCACACTTTTTAAAGCGAATGCAACACAGCCATCACTCCATTGAAGACGGAACGGAATATAACGTAAACGTTTAATATTTCCTTTCTACATAAATTACATTTAGCCTATTTCCATAGTTTAGCTTTTAGTTCTCTCAGTAATGAGAACCTGCTGCAACAATTCTGCAAATGGTAATATGTAACAGAATTTTCAGTTACATTTGGTGGGTATATCAAGTAGATGTGTTACGGTTGCTCTCCACTTTGGGAGCGAGTCTCTAGAGGTTTTAATTAGCGACCCGTAATGGGTTTTAAAGTTGACTACTTTTTAAGCGTCAATGAAATATAGAGCTGCATTTCAATGTTAAACATTTTTAGTAAAAACACGAAAACGTAGTCTTGTTTAAGCTTTTTCTCTTGGTATTGTTGTCGAGGACGTCGATTATTTTAAATAAATAACTCATGCTTTTTTATATTATTTAGATTGATATTTTGTGCTACATTGTTATTTAAAAATCGTATAAAAGAAGATATAATGAACGTACGACTGCCTTAAGTGTTCAGAAAGTAACAATACTACTAGTACAACAATAATACTCGTGACAGCCAGTAAAATAACTTTCAATTTAGTCAGGATACTTGGAATCGTAAAAGTTAATTTTTAAACACGTTCAATGAGGAGATAGAAGTCCCAGAAACTCGTGCTTGGGTGTAAATGCAATGATGAATATAGCATAAACACGTCAAATGTGTAAGAACAGAGATGTGTAGGGCCTTGTTTGATGATATGATAAAAAGCAACTGTTGAACATAAGCTTTCAATAATGTACGCTATCGCGGCCTGCCCTCGGCTTGTTGCTTTCAAGTTCTTCCTGTAATCTTTAGTAGATCGATGTTCCAACAAGCCTTACATAACATGAACTATTGGCTCCAGTGTTTCAGTTTTCAGCTCCTTAAGACCTGCAAAAGATACCTTCGATAGGATTAAATTACAACATTCATTTTATCATTGACCAGTCTGCCTAATTCCATTCCAGGCCATAGGCCTCCCTTGAAGCTTTTTGCCTAAAATCCCCACGCCGGCACGCGAGTTGAGCATCAGACATTTTATTACGTAACGAAAAGTTATTCACTACATTTCGTTATCATATTGGTACATTAAGTTATCAGGTAAATATTGGCAGTTCGCTGAAGAGCAATCAAGTAGTATTTCGCATTGCCAATCTGCATTATGGTGGGTTTGCATTACTGTAAAAAAGTTTTGCACATTACTTTGTGACAAATACCGTAGTTCGTGGTATTTCTATTATCGTAATACCATGATGCTATTATTACGGATACTATTCTTTAATATTGCAACAATTTTCACTTCGCAAAATATGCACAATAACAGCTCCCTGGTTTCGTTCCATGTTCAAAAATATTCCAAATTCAAAACATAGGACCCACATCGCTAACTTGTTACGCAAACATTGTGGAGTTGAATAGCATCGTTCAAGTAACTCTTTGTAGAATTACATATTTGTGTGATTCTTATCACATGGAACATATTAATAAAATAATTATATGACAATTCGGACTTATGGAGCTACACTAAATAAAACCATGTCAAATTTACCATATTGGCTGGCGGAAGGAACAAACATGCAGGTTAGGATCATGCATGTGTTTAAATTATGAATTATCAATTAGTCTACCCAATCAGGAACGTATACGGAACAGCTGCGGTCGACTGGCGCGATAGCCTTCGTAACAAATGTAAGCCCTACTTGTGTAATCGGATCAGCAACATGCAGTTTGTAACGATAAATGTTACTAACAAGTTAGCCATTTCGAGCAAAACTTTGCAACGTGTTATTTACATAGGATAGTAAAAAAATTAAGATCGAATTCTCATATATATTATGTGTTAAAATAAATGTCCTGCGCATTTCAATATTTCCCGTATTGTTCTTTACTGCGGGTTACATCCGCAATCCGCACTTGACCAACATGGTATAATATGGCTTTAGCTCTTCTCATTCTGAGAAACTCGAATGTGAAAATCTCTCGAACAACAGAAAGATTATTAGGTTAAATATGAATATTGCAAAAGGCTCTATTAATATTATGTTACCTACTGAAACTGTTACTTATGTACTAGAAAGCTCATCCGAGTTGTTTGTTGAAAAGAGTTATTTATGAAGCATTTATATTCGTGAAAGGTTATAGAAAAGTTAAACACTTTTTACGGTTCTCACATTCCTGATTGTAAATAAAAATATATCCCCTCAAAAGTAATTGAATTATATTTTATATCAAAATCATTCCATAACAATCAAATCATAATCAATTATTACGACATCTCCCTATAAAATAGACTACACAGTATATACTGTATATACCCATATGGATATATACCCATACTTCTAAAAACAAATATTAAGATATAAAGCCTATTCGTTATTGGAATTGTTATCTATTCATTTTGTTACACATTTATCGACTCTTTTATCGTTCCACTGTTGGAACATGGGTCTCCTCTCAGAGTGAGAGGGTTAAGGCCATAGTCTGCCACGCTGGCCAAGTGCGGGTTTGCAGACTTCACACAGCTTAGAGATTTTTTTTTTACTCAAGGTGTGCAGGTTTCCTCACAATGTTTTCGTTCACCGAATAGCAAGTGATAATTAAACTTACAACGCACATTTTTAAGAGGTGCGCACCAGAGATTTGAACCCGGTCTCCGGAGTGAGAGGTCGAATTTCAAACCACTAGGCTATCACTCCATTTTGTTATTTAGTAACTAAATCATCATTTAGTTAATTAGTGGTAAAACATAGTAATAATCAAATCGTATCTGATTGGCTTTTTCAGTAACCGACGAGTGTTGATGAATATAACAATTTAAAAGAGAAACGAATACCAAATTGATTATCTTTCTCTCTCTATCGACGAGACAGCTTTTTGTTTGACTCGCCTACTCTACGTTTATAAAACCTTAATAATTATTAGACACCTTAATTGAAAATACGACAAACAGTACTTATCATGTTCCCGTCAATGTCCTTACGCGTTCATTGTTCGTAACTTTAATGACACTATCCTAATAGCACTATTTCCAAACACGTAGGTAATTAAAAAAAATTAATATGTGCTTTCGTTCAGAACATTTTTTTATTATTTAGTGTATATAAAAAGTATTTTATCAAACATAACGTATACCTTTTACGAGTAAGAGGCCAAACTTTTTGGCCAAACTGTTTATCAAAATTTATAGATCTTAACTCGCATTGTTTTCAAGTTAAATAGATACCCCATACAAACATGCACCTTTTATTTGGAAAACGTATGCTTACGCTTTTGTATAAGTCATCACTACTGTCAAACATTGTTAGCCTTTCAATCACAAAATGAACGGGTAATCTGATCTTCCTTACGTCGTCAGCTAATGCGCCGTCCTCAAATAACAATAGTCAAGATAATAGAAATGGGTTGTTTACAACATCGTCTGCGGCAAGGGCCGATCCGGGGGGTGTCATGGGGGTCATGACCCCCCCTAGGCTGGGGGGCTTTAAGATAGTTAAACAATGTTTTTATAAGTTTTTGTCACAATATACAATTTATTTAAATACTTTCAATGTTTAATTAACTTTATATAGTACTTAACTAATATAATAATAACTTTAATATCAAATACATTATCGGGGAATGAACGCATCT
>DWEJ01001719.1:0-12520 GCA_018245835.1 Mysoria sejanus stolli | reverse complement strand
TATGTTTCCAGATAGAGTAGTGTACAAGTTTACACAGTGATTAATAATTTATTAGTATCGTAAGTGTAGTTAAAATGACGTATATATGTATAATTTTTACTGATAAGCAAAATGTAATAGTTTAAAACACCGATGCTGAAGATTTTTGCACTACGGGCGTGGTGAATATGACCCAAATCGATATATCAATTGAATTGAAGTACCTCTGTGAAATAATTGCTCTGTAACCCAGTTGTCATTTGTAGATATAATAATAAGTGGATCGTGTCAACGAAGGAATTATGTTTACTTAAATAAATAATACTTTTATGTTATGATATATTGCATATAAACTGAAATATGGATGAATTGCTTGCGTGCCGTATATGTTTGGCAACAGATAATATAAAACTTTACAGTTTTTTTAAATATCAGCTTTCCCATGCTTATGAGATACTAACTGGTAGCCAGGTAAGTTTGTCTACTTAACAACAAATGTTTTACTATATGAACATTTTAATAAATATTTTGATACACCTAAAATGTGACAATATAATATATGTGTGTCTTGCGTGGTTTTTTAATATTATCATTCACATTAAATACAACGAAATGTGTAACTTTAAGATTTCCAAGGCACGTGGAGTACGCCAATTCGCACTTGACCAGCTAGGCAGACTTGGTGTGCTTCCACCTACCCTCCTCAAGTCCCATATTACATTACCTTTACTCAGAACCCTTGCAGCACTGAGCACTTTCCTCAATCATAATCCAATGTGACATGCTTGTATATGGGTGGAAGGCTGTATTGTTAAAACACTTGATTTGTTGCGAGAATCCTGATATATTTGTCTTATTAGTGTAGGGGACAAGGCTGTTCTAATTAGAAATAATGGCCTTAGTTATGACCAAATTATATAAATGGCCATTTGATTTAGCAATTGATGATGGTGGGAATGTTGTAGATATCAATGAGAGATGGGCTGCCGCAGCACATATGCAGCTATTGCAGCAGCCTGCTGCTCAAATGTGTCACGTTCCGGGAGAAGTGCTGCAACTCCCAGGAGCTGCTCAAGTATTGTCTCAATGAGCAGAGTGAGGTGAGTATGCTCGTCGTCACCATCAAGCCAGGTCTCTTGTAAATTTGTATGGTTTTGTGTGTGCTATGACTGGCCATAGTCACATAAGCCATATCAGTCATTAGAAACATAACATCACACCTATATTTCCCTTAAGTAGAGGCAGGGGAGTGTGATACTCCCATGTTTCACCAGTTATGTATGTCATGTTATAGGGAGTGAGTTGATTGCCAGACACAGAGCACAGGCATACATTGCCAAACATTATTGTATCTGATAAATCCAGCGGAACTTTGTAGACTTCTGACTTTATCTTACAGTGTTATAGGAGGTTGTTCACTGAGCTTGAGGGTGTCCGTGCCACTTATTAAAGGAGATAAAAGAAATAAACATTTCTATTTGTTTTCTGTTGTATACATAGTTGAAAGTATACAGAAATGAAAACATAACATCATAAAGAAAGAAAGAAAGAAAATATGTTTATTTTGCTTGTTACACAGTTACATGCAACATAAAAACTATATAGTATTACTTTATATCCATGTGTCAGGCCCCACTGAGTGCTCAATAACTATATCCCTGTAGACCTGAGGTACTTTCTCATTCATACGTCACACTCCCCACACATTTATATGATACATATTGAGTTTCTAACCTGTTGGCTAATTGAATTTCTGATCTGAATCCTAGCTGTCAATGGACTACTTGCGATCACTGAACAGGGAGGTGCACGAGCTGATTCTACCTTATACTATAACCAACACTATACCGACCATATCCTGTGAACATGAAGAGTTACCCATAAAAGGTATGTGTGAGCATGATGTGGAATTAATTCAGTGAGGCTTCTGGCTATGGGTGGTGACACTTATTTTTTACCTTTAGTACCTTTGACAGAGAGCTCTATCTGTTCCCAGAGGAGAGAGAATCAGAAGTCTTCACATATGAAATGCCGACGATAGATGATTTAGAGGACATAAAAGTTGAAAGAGATGACAAACAAACAAACAAACGTGGCAAGGGGAGGCGCAAGAAGAAACAGCTCAAAGAGAGTCGGAGTTCATTTGACAAAGTTATGGTGAAGTGTGAGAAAGCGACTAGAACACTGGAGGTGATAGAACTGAATACGGACCAACCCAATGATTCAGCTGGTGATGAGACCCTCGATCAAGCTGCGGATCAAACTCTGACTGAATTGGAAGGCTGTGCCGATGATGATGTGGACGAGACACACGAGGCGATCTATGATAGCGACACGCAGGATCCCAACGAGTTTCAGCACTTGAAAGACGTGAGAATAGTGAACCTGACGCGCCAGGAGCAGCTGCAGGAGATCGAGGCACGGAAGACGTCCTTCAACTACATCAACTCGGCATTCAAATGTGATAAGTGTTACAAAGGCTTCATAACAGACTCCACATACAAAAATCACATGCAGAGACATGATCCGGTGAGTTCCAATTCCTGATCCATGGTCTTGTGGAAGCTGCATGTTGTGGCCATCTTGTATTGCACTGCATGTGGTCATCTGTGTCAAGAATTGTCTTCCTCATGGCATCATACTCTGCATGTTTGACATGCTGTATATGTACATTTTTATATTCCATGCTTGTATATTGATGTTCTTGAAGTATATTCCATGAATGAATTATGTGCTGTCGTAAGTTATTTGCGTTTATCGTTTACACATATGAAGTTTCTGGTTTGTCGCTAACATCGTTCAGTTTTTGTGTGTTACTGTTGTCAGAGAAACGGCGCGTACGAATGCGACATATGTTTCTCGCGGTGGCCCGAGTCGCGCTCGCTGAGGGCGCACGCCGTCAACTCGCACAAGCGGAAGTTCATCTGCAGGATATGCGACTACGTCTCCAGGTCCAGGTGAGACATCCAAGGGATTCATGAATGGATGAAGGAATAAGACAAAAAAGTAATATCACGTCTTTAATCCCCGAAGAAGTAAGCAGACGATTCTAGTACATTACAACGTCCCACCAGCTACCTCTATGGAATAGGTGTTGGGCTTATTTCCATACTCTGGGTACATATCCAGATTCTGAGACAGTACTAGAAAATCTTAGTAATAAATAAGATATTATTAATAATGATTGATTGACAAACAAGTTCCCTGCAATTGACATGCAAGTGCATGCATGTGGGAGAGCAGATTAATTGTTGCCAGGGCGTTGGGTACTCCTGGTAACTAACTGGGAAGCCACGGGCAGGGAACACATCATCATCGGTATCGGTCCGCTCCCGTCAACCGCTGGACACAGCTCGCTGGACACAGCTCTCTCAAATGTCACACCACTGAGCTCGATCTTCACCTCTTAGTATCCAACCGCCTCCAGAATCCTTATTACCTATTATTGTGACACACACATCACTGACCCAACTGTATGTGTATTGTTAAGTTGTAAGAATCACCCGAGGTGTTCAACTGCTGGATGAGCAGCAAAGGGCCGTAAGGTGTCGTTACGGCTGCCATGTACTGTGCAATGTTTCCACTCGCAGCCACCGCGCGAAGGAGCACTGCAAGTGGCACGGCGGCTTCACCTTCGACTGTAAGATCTGCGGGGCTTCGTTCGCGTGAGTATGTCGTGTGTTACTGATAACGGCGAGAGACGGTGAGAGTAACGACGACGAAGCGAGGTAGACGTGCAGCGATGAAGGGTGCTCCCTGCTCGCCCCCCGACCCGTGCCCCGTACCTTGGTTTGATGCTATAATTGTAATTATGATAATTTTGGTAATAATAATATAGAACATTTTGCCGTAATTTTTAGTGATTCCGTATATAAGAGGAAACTGATTTCTCCTCCCTAAAAGTATCAACGTGAAAGGTTCTATATCAAACCGTCTGGTAAAATTCGAACTGAACTCTAAACTAATTTTATAACAATCATAATTCGTCCACATTTCAATTTTAGCAAATCGACCAGTCACCTGACGCACATCCGGCTGCAGCATCCGTCGAACCACTCGTGCGAGATGTGCGGGGAGTCCTTCATAGGCGAGTTCGGCTTGCGGATGCACAAGAAGCGGGCGCATCGGGACCGGGACGTGAGTATCGCGAGCGGCGGCGGCTGCCTCGGGGCCGCACGAGGCCACGGTGGGTCCGCAAGGTGGAGGGGCTCGGCACTCGGCGAGGGTGGTGTTGCAGCGCAGCCCGGGCGAGGCGCGCGCGTGCGCGCAGTGCGGCGCCGCCTTCCGGGGCGGGGCCGCGCTGGCGCGCCACCTGCAGCCGCGCGGCCGCTGCGACCCGGCGCTGCGGTGAGTGCGACACGCCCATCTGCACGATTGTTTTCAGTGACGGGCTACTTGCCGGCCAGTTTACATTTCAACAGTAGGTGGCAGCGCTGTCAGACGTGTCTGATGTTAACGTGCCCATGTTGCAGACCGTGTCACCAGTGTGGAGAAGGCTTCCCCTCGGACGACGAGCTCCAGGAGCACGCGAAGGTGCACCAGGCCGGCAAGGAGGATTCGGTGCACTGTGATGATGTGAGATTTAATTTTTTTCCGACCCTTTTTATCGTTCCACTGTTAGACAACGGGTCTCGTCTCAGGATGACAGGGTCCAGGCCGCAGCCAAGTCGAGCCGCGCCGGCCAAGTGTGGTTTGCCACACATCGTACACCTTAAAAAATGGTTTATGTTTTGAGAACTCTAAGGTGCGCAGGTTTCCTTCACCGTTAGGTATAGTAAGTGATATTTAATCTTGAAACGCACATTTTAGTTCAATTAATTACTCATAATTACCAATAGTCAGAAAAACATGATCAGTAAAAGCATATATTTAGTAGTGGCACATTTCGGGACAATCTTAGTCCAGTATTGATCTGATGAAACTGTGGCCAGTCGACAGTGACGAGCTCTGCACGTTGCAGTGCCGGCGCAGCTTCACGAGCCAGAAGTCGTACGCCATCCACTACCAGCGCGTGCACCTGGGCGTCAAGCTCAAGCAGCGCAAGCCCAGCCTGCGCCGGCCCGCCGACAGCGCCGTGTGCGAGGTGTGCGGCAAGAAGTGCATCGTGAGTACCGCGCAGCGGCCGCTTGCACCGCGAGGCGCCTGTTTGGTTTACGCGGGAAACCCCCTCCTCGGTAGCGTTCCTCAATGGTCATAGGAGAACTCCGGGATCTCCGGGATCTCCAGGGAATAGCACCCGCGTCCTGCTCATATTTCGTCCATGCGGGCTCTTCCTCCGAGACGGCCACGTGCCTCAGCCCCCTGATGCCCCACCGCCTAGGTCTCGAAGTAGTACGTGGCCATCCTTAGCGACTTCAGTGTTCCAGGGAATGTATAGTTAAGAGAGGATAACAATTCAAATCAAACCTGCAACATTAATTTTGCAGACTAAAGCCACGCTCCGCTACCACCAGCGGATCCACACGGGGGAGCGGCCCTACCAGTGCTCCGAGTGTCCCAAGAAGTTCTCCGTGTTCCAGCGGCTGCAGGTGCTCTCCAAATATTACATCTAGATAAAGTATTATGTCTATGGCAATATGAAAAATATCGAAGTGTACTATACACATCAACTTACTCTTTTAAGAAATATAAGCGTTATGATCACCTATCATATTATGAAAATCGTGGAGCATTTCACATGTGACCATCTGATCGTCTAATAAGCTGAGCCAGTTTCTATGAAACATACAATGTAGAGTTTGAGATTGAGAGCGATAAATAGATCTAGCCGAGTCTCGTGGCTTAAAATAATAGATTTCTTTAAAAGTACACGCTATAAATGTAGAAACGTTTGGGCTGCAAGTTGAGAACATAATATACATAAAAGTAAGTCTACTTAGTCCTACGAGTGTTCTGAAGAAGCGGGTCGTCTCGTACCGCAAGCTTCGTGTACAATACAGTTGTCGTTACATGTACTTGTTGCAGATACACATCCGCACGCACACGGGGGAGAGTCCCTACAAGTGCAAGCTCTGCCCGAAGGCGTTCAAGCACAAGGCAGCCCTCAACAGGCACGACCGGGTGCGTGTCGCGTGTGCCGTGGGCACTGCTGCGGCCACACGAGCCAGCTGCCGGCGGGCGCTGGCCGGAGGGGACAACTGTTGTGCTGTTTCTTTGAGAAACATGCCCGATGTCATCGTGATCCCAAAATCACTCAAACTTGAACATAATACCATATTTTGAAATTCTGATTCTTAATCTAAAAAAGGACCTATTGTTCTTCAATAGGGGAACGATGAAAGCTTCTTTTAAATGGTTGTATGTGCAGCTCTCACTATATGTACCGTGTGCGACCCGCAGGTGCACTCGGGCGCCAAGCCCTACATGTGCTCGCACTGCGGCAAGACCTTCTCGCAGTCCAACTCCATGAAGCTGCACGTGAACACGGTGCACCTCAAGCTGCCCGCGCCCTACCGCAGCCGCCGCGCCAAGAACTGAGCAGCGTCGGAGCAGCTCCAACAGTGGGCTTGATGGAACACAAAGAAAATATTTAACATTGTTGGCTAATGTCGTTAGGGATATGTTCCGGTGCAGCCGAAGTGAGTACGTCGAGCGATGACCGAGTCTTTGTATTAATATTGTATTTTTCACGGTTTCTACGTTGAGTTTATACAATAAAATGTATTTTGTACTAAGTCGTTCTTTTATTTCCTAGCGGCGTGCACTGGTTTTATTTTAATTTGTATCAATAACATTATTTACGTGTTATGACTGCTTCGTTAATGGAGTAACTACAAGTGGGACTACCGGTCGAGGGCACCGACGGCCCGAGTTGCAGCACTGTATGTGTGCTGTACGTGTACTGTACGTTTACTGTACGTGTGCCTGGTGCATAACAATATGTTAACATTGATGTCTAACTACTAATGAGTCGTAGTACGTCGTGAGTACTACATTCCTCTGCCTGCATGTTCGCGGATTACGAGTTTATGCAATGATGCTTGAACATTTGACTCGGTATTAAATGCCATTATACAATAATGCCACCTGGTGGCCGCCCGCGTGCAGTGTTTACTGTTCACATGAGCACCGAGAGGAGGCATCAGCCGTGCGAGGCGCTGGGGGCCTCGGCTGCACTCGCTATTGGAAGTACTCAGTGAAATAACTTATTTCGTATTATTCTACTTAAACACTGTAGTACTGATCTTTCTTTTCCTTCCTTGTAGTGATTCCTGATGATGAATGAAAATTATGTTAGGCGTAGGCATAACCCGACTAGCGCAGTGGCTACTGAACCTAACTGTTGCACCTGGTGTCGTGGGTTCGATTCCCACCCTTGAGTTATAATTTTGTGATGAGCATAAGCATTAGTTCCGCGTCTGGGTGCAAAATATCTATATAAGCATGTATCGTATGTAGTTTGTCGGCCGTCTGGTAAACTACACGCAACACAAGCTCAGTAGCCGTATGTGGACATGTCCTAAGATATTATCATTCCCCTGCTCACTGTGAAAGTCATTCTTGGAACTGTCCACTATCTTTCTGTTTTTTGGGTCACATGAATAATTTGTGTTGTTTGTGTTGTGTTGTTCAAACGAATGAATAAAAAAATATTGTGTTTTTGATGCAGTTTTCTCAAGGCAAAAAAAACACTTTGCATAAATTGGATCAGATAAATAATATAAAAACTATTGAGTACTAAGCCGGCTAGAAACACGTATGTTTTTTCGGAATAGCCCGAGCTCGCTGCAAACTGCGTGGCCTCATGAGGAAGAGTCTCATATAGATCCGAAACTAGTCGGGCCATCCCTAAACAACATACGTGAGTCTAGCCGGCTTAATACTTAGTCATGTGTAACACCCACGAAACATTTGACAATACATTATTTTTGGAAAAAATCATTTTTTTTTCCAAATTGATTCAAATCGATCAGAGCCCTACAGGAGATAGAACCAAGGGTGACCCATTTACAGCTTAAGTTCTGACTTCTAAGCTGATTTTCATAGCGTGCAGTATAAACACGTATATGATCCACGTTAACGTACAGATTGCTCATTAAATAAATGCGTAACCGAAACATTCCTGCGCTCGTCGTATCGGCGTGTTGCAAGCGTCGGAACGAGCAGCTGGTCTCTCACCGCCGATGTGATACGTTGGCATTAGCATTGAGGCAACTGCGAGAGTACACGGTGCAGCGACGGCGGCATTGGGCCGAGGCGAACTGGTTGTTTGTAGGGATGTGTGCCGCGGCGTGGCGATAGGTTAATATTTATTCAGTTGCAGGTACACATTATGTACGAATCGTGAATTTTTAAAGACAGACTTATTAGTTTGCCACTTGATTAATAAGCGTTATTTTATCTAAAATGGTATTTTTGCCTATATTCGTTGAAATATATTCGCGATATAAACGTGTTTCCTTTAACTAGTCTGAGTGAGATTTTACTCGTGGCGATGTATTTGACTGCACTGGAAGGTTGCACTTGTTCCAAGAATGAAGCTTACATTGCCGTCGCCAGTCGAGACGGCCGACAGAGATGTTCTGACTGTTATTGTTAAATAAGATACGATTATTAAATATATGCATAAATATTAACAGTTAACAAATTCTTATATAATATAATGTGTAAAATTCGTTCAGGTCTTTAACACAAAACGACTCATTATAATACTATACAGGTATACTCTATATCAGGGCTTCTTAAACTATGGGTCGCGACCCCAAACGAGGTCGCGTAGCAAAATTCTGGGGTCGAGAGATTTTAATGTCAAATATTTACATATACTAATTTAATTAATTTTATAAATTTTAAAAATTTTAAGAAGCCCTGCTCTATATTATAGAGTATACCTGCTGTGTTGATATTAAATTATCTGTATATCAATGTATTAAGAAATATAGTATTTGTAAGCAATCTGGTTACCAAAGCATAAGCTTTTTATTTTGAGATCAGATGGTCCTTTAACTTGTCTTGAAAAATCATTATCATAATATTAATATAAATCGTTTTTTAACTAGATGTTTGTATGACAAAAAATATGACTGTCGATATCGATAGCTTCCTGTACGTACATCTCTAATATGTGGCGTTTCGTTCGGAAGCGATCAGTCGCAGCGCGCGCGGCGAGTTTAAAGCTCATTTGAAGTGAGATTCGAATTGTAATAATTTGTTTAATCTGTAACTTAAACATTTCAAGTTAATTAAATAATGTTATTTGGTTCTTGTATTGTTCAAACAAAAGTGACTTATTAAAGTACAGGTATGAAAAGTAGGTTTACATTATGTATTTAATGTAGTTATTTAAGACAGCGGGAAGCTGCTGGATTCGGAAGGCCCAGGACCGGATGGAGTGGCGCCAATAAGGGGAGGCCTATGTCCAGCAATGGGCATTGAGAGGCTGACGATGACGATGACGATGAATGTAGTTATATTATGAAATTGACCTCGACTTTAACAGCGTTAATATTGTATTGCGTATGTATCGCATATATAATTTTGCACTGTATCACGTCGGAACATACAATCATTTCCTGCCCCATTATCTGCCCCCATCTACTTTGTGGTTGGCGTGAGCGCACACAGGTATAACAGCGAAGTAAGACCTCGGGAACAGATCAACCTCGTAAAAGTCTCTGCTGGTGATCACCTCCGTTGTGACGTTACGACAGTCACAACGAATGCCAAAAGAATTGTTTATATTGTCACTGATGTATAGTACATTTATTTATTTATTTATCATTTTTTTATGTTCTTGTAATAACTACTTAATTAATCTTCTTAATTAATTCTTGTAATAACTAGTAATAATAATTTACAGCTGTATTATTCACATCCCTTAAAATACGTAACATCACGCCTGTAATCCCCGAAGAGGTAGGCAGAGGAATGTAATACCACTCCCACGATGCACCAACGTTCATGTCCCACTACGGGGTAGGTGGTGAGCCTATTACCGTACACCGGGCACATATCCATAATCCGAGGCAGTATTAAAATTTCGTAATTAGAAAAATACAGTAGCGTCCGCCCCAGGACCTCCGGAGCAGTATATCCCTTGACATATTCCAAATGTGCCGTTTCATATTGGTTCCTAACGTTAAAATTTAAAATCACCCCTTCGATTGTCATATTGACAATTGTGTTTTTTTTTTTTGTTATTAATAAGAATGGAGGCGGGACAAGCAGATACACCCGACAGCGATGGCCAGCAATACGTAGCTGGAGTGAGGCTGATAGTGGTACGTACTCTTAAGACTTCCAGTTTCTTCCCAGGCCTCCTATCGCTCGTTTGTCGGACACTGGTCTCCTGTGGCAGCGAGGGGACTGAGGCCCTAGGCTTACAATTAGTAGCAAAGTGTACATGGATCATGATACCAGTTGTAACATCGCGATGTATGGCTCTCCGTGACCGGCCTCCGGCACTATAAGGTCAAGGTGTACGTCATCTTATAACTATTTGAGATCGAATGCAAAGAAGTGTGCTCATATGTGGACAGAGTAACATTTGTGTAAGTCTGGTTCCCACGTTCATCGACAGGCAGGACAGGCACGTCCCGCGGCAGGACACGGCCCTGCTCTCACCTCGAGCAGTGCATAGACTACAGTCTTCAAACTCAAGACTTAGATATTAACAATTGGCTCAATAACGCTCATAGTAATGTCGTGAGTGCATGCCTGACTTCGAGTCGCAGATTTCGGAGTAAATGATGAAAATCTGTCATTTAATTCATTAAGTTATTATTGCTCCGTGTATATTCCCGTTTGATAATATGTTGATTACCGCGAATGAACTGTTACATACCGCCAATGAACTGTTACATACCGTGAATGAACCTCAATGCGACTTGCACATGTCGTGTACGCGTAATGTTTACATACAGCGGATACATTTTCAGCTGAATCTTCCAGAAGACGAAGGCGAGGGTCTCGGCTTCAGACTGACCAGAACTCTCTGGGATCCTTATCCATGGGTAGGTGGAATTTATTCGATATATTAATAATAAAACCAATAACTTATTTCTAAGTACGTAGAAGTCTCAATATCAAACTTTTAATAATTTTTGTTTGTTGTTTTAAGTATTATTTTTATTTTATAATATTTGTCTCTCAAAAACATTATTTAATTCAAAAATTCTCTGTATCGTGTAATGTTGATATTGTAGCAATTATGGTGTCTTGCAGTTTTTGTGGAAATGGCGGGAAAATTGCAGTACCTATATCGTTAAACATTTAAATTCTAATATCTAAATGAAATAACGTAAAGATTAATTAACGTAACGTAAAAATACAAAGCAAAACTTCATGAAACTTATAAAAAACATTGGTATAAATTTTCACAATCAATTTTGAGATCAAACAATAAATAAACAAAAATTAAATAATACAATAAAACCAATATCAAATAATAAATTAAAACATAAGCTGAATAATAATAGCGTATTAAATTGTGCTGCTAATACAGATAGACTTCAAACATCGTAAAAAATATAAATATTGCCTTAAACTAACATGAAAAGGCTAAAATCAATGCAAATTCTTAACAACGTTTTCGCCCAAACGGTAAAAGGAAGGATACACCAAGTGCAACCGGGTAATAACAACTCCTTATGAACATGATAGTGGCGGTCCTCGGCAACGCGACTGTGTTGAGGTTTTTTGGATTCCTTTTACGTTCAAGACGCGTGTCATATAAACCACCACCTTGATACATTACAATATGTAGGTATACCTTTAATTCTTGTACATCAGACATTATAACTCTGCCTCACATCGTCACAGTACCTGCTTTTTATTGTTTGTCAATTTTAACTGTTCAAAACAATACTAGATTTCACTGATAGATATATTGACAATAATTATGACGTCTTAATTGATAACTATAATTCTTGAATAATGTGTCATTTTAATTTTATATAAGTTGTAGTGACCTAAATACATAATCTTTAGCTAATTTTGTGTTATAAAAAGATACTACTAATTTAGGGTGTCTCAAGGTGAAACATTATAATATTACATAAAATATATTATCATCGAAAATAGAATGACGTAAGTCAAATCACATTACATTCCTTCAGTGGTAAACAAAGACCCACGAATGCTAGCTACAATGGGTAACTTTAGATAGGTACCTACTTTGCACGAGAATATGCCAATGTATTTTAATATTTTTTAAGTTCTTGTTACTCGATGACATGCTTTCTTAAAGTGTGTTATAACAACAACAGATAATTCGCGTTAATTATCATTTTGCAGTGATACGGACCATACAAAGTATGTACATTGTGTACGCGTTGTAGACGAAATTACCGTCTCGATTAATTTTATACAAAATAATTAGTCATAAATATTAATTATTATCTGTACAAGCAATAGAGGATGCGATGCAAACCCGGAATCTCGTTAAAAATAATAAGATAATAAATGCAGAATTATTCAATTGACATCGTAATGTACAGGTCCGCGAAGTTATTCCGGGCTCCAGAGCTGACACCGCTGGCCTGAAGACTGGCGATTGTTTATTACAAGCAGACGGAAAGGATCTGTTGGGATTGCCAGTAAA
>DWEJ01001718.1:0-12522 GCA_018245835.1 Mysoria sejanus stolli | reverse complement strand
ACTTCATGTCTGTAATCCCCAAAGAGGGAGGCAGAGGAATGCAGAACACTCCCACGTTTCACCGGTAACATGTACCTCCCACTACGGTATAGGTGGTGAGCCTATTGCCATACAGCGGGCACATATCCAGACTCCGAACCACTAATAGAATATCTAAATTAGAAAAGTTTTGTTGTGTGACAAATTTAAATTACATATCTAATATTAACATACACATATGCTTAATACCTATTATTAATACAAAGTTGTACTATTATAATGTTTAGTCAAATGTATCTTCCTATATTTTCCAGCAGTTACTACACATTTAAACTATATCATAATAAATTGGTAATTACGCAATAAACTTTGTGTAAAAATACATTAAATTTGCCATTGGTCTTATTTTACATATTATATTGTGTAAGTTTTAACTCTCGTCATGGCAACGTCATGAAAAATCTAATTGAGATATCATTCTACGTAACGACCGAGTGACTAACAAAAGATGAAAAAATTCCACTTAGCGTATTACTGTGACTAATCAAACGAATTCATTGTTATTTATAAATAAAACGTTGATAAAAAAATTCAAATCTAAAGCTGAAAATTTATTAAATTATAGTTTAAAAGCATGTTATATCATCATTATCGTTAGCTTAATTTGTTGTCCCGTCTTCTGTGTTCAGCAGGGGATTTATAAATATCAATCCCGCGCCAATTATGGGTCTTTCACCTAAAATATAAATCCGTGAAAAAATATAATATCATACATTGACTCATCGAATTTTTATTTTAAACAAAACCACATATGAACAATGGAATGTGTAAGTGTTGATATGATAATGCCTTGGTACAGTGAAACTCTTGTAACGGCGGTTCTTAGGTTTCTTCGGCGAACCAGATTGGAGAGAAAGCTTTGGAGAAATTTCTCACGAAAGTACGTACGTACTCAGCGGTCGCTGAGCAATATTATTATTATAAAACGTAAACTCAATTCATTGCATTATTTATTTGCTAACTGTATTATATGTATGCATGCAAAATTACAGACCCATGCAAGTTATATGTTGACATAATTATGTACATTTTATCGGAGTTAGCAGGAACTTTGAGATGTTGAAAAAATCTTGCAATGCTAGTGATTATCAACATCGCGATGTGTTCATAAAATAAAGTGGTTGGTCTATTAATATAGAGGATTTAATGATACGATACCATACGAAGATGGTATTAGCGAAAATATGTATCTAATAATACAATGTACCGTGGTCCAGCAATGAGGCATCGCACCGTAGACAAAACGAAGTTTAATGTAAAATATAATGAAATGGATTTATTCAAGGTTCCGCGTGCTTAATGTTACAGCGGTTAATGTTCTACATTACATAGAAAAAGCTATTGTTTATTGTTTGGAATTGTTCAAACAACACTTAAATTTCTTTTGTCACACAAAACAAACAGGTTTGTGTGATATGTTTAAACAATTGCCTTATTTAAACAATGAAAAATATAATTACTGATAACCTTACAATACCTGTTTCACTTCAATGACAATAAATTAAAATGAATACAAGTATGAATTGATGCAGTGGTTATTGACCTGACTATAGCGCCGGGGTCGTGGGTTCGATTCCTACCAAGATTAAACATTTGTGTGATCAACACAAGAATTTATTCTGTCTAGATATAACAAAAATATATACAAGTGTGTATTTATGTGTATGATCATTACATTGTTTAGAGTTTCTTTCTAGATTGTTAGTAAGGGCAGACTATAGGTACATTTAAATATTATAGCCTGATTAATGTTGTTGTTTACGAGCTAAGATTTATTATTGAAATCTAATCGCTACTTATTTTTTATCATTGTTTTATCTGTGGAGCGGTAATAAAATGAAAAAGAGGTTAGGGCAAAATTAGATCATTCTAGAAAAATTGAGGTCGTACCAAATGGAGAAATCGTGTGTCACGAGACAAATGTAGAATTTTTTCTCTTCCGCCTTAACAATACGTCAGCATTTATTACGTGTGTGATTCATATTCATGTCAATAAAAATAATGATCAATATGTTTTTGCGTAACACTAAGTAATTCGAAGTTATGTATTTCTGGTAATAACTAGTTTGTAAAATTTCCTGTGCATTATTGTAACTAGTGAGTTTGTTAGTTGTACCCCGCACCCCATATCAATTTATTACGACTTATCCAAGTCTTAAATAATCCCTTGTAATGTTACAGCGGTTTGACCTCGGAAACCGTTTTATCGCTACCACAATACACTGACATGATTACTACAAAATAATATTTTTTGTCCATACTTTATAACGTTTCTTTACATGCTATGTAACGGACATGATAAAAATCACACATACGTATTTAGAGACGTGTATAAAGTCAGACACATTCGGCTCTCGTTACCTTCTGCCTACCCTGTGAGACACCAGGCGTGGTGATATATAAAATCAAATATGTATAACAAAGTATAGTCGATGTAACGTTTATAAAGGAGCATTATAGATAAGTCATTTATTTCCTACACAAGTCCACTGCGTCCGCTAACTTTCTGTGAAGAACATAATTCTTTTTGACTAATTTAGTCATAGCTGGGCAAAGAAAAACTGGTATTAAGAATGTGCTAATAAATTTGGAACAATTAAACTATTATTTATTGCCTGGTACTTTAAATTTCATTAACACTTAGTTATTTCATTAAAATGTTGAAAAAAGCGAAAGCAATGAATTAATTGTATAGGTTAAATCTGTATAAAGAATGTTAAAAAACAAATCAGATATGTGCTATATGTTACGTCCATCCATGACATTGATCTCAAGATATACGAGTAATGTATCTCAAGTTGAGAGTTGTGTATCTCAAGATGTACGACTTGTGAAATTTTACTCTGTTTGCTTATAATATAAAATATATATATATATATACACATACATACACACACATGCACATATATACATACATATAACATACATGTATAATATACATAATACAATACATTCTATAAATTTTAATGACAAATCTAGTTGTTCTAATTTGATAAAAAATGGTTACGAACCAACCCTTTAAATATTCTTCGACTCGGTGCCTTTCTGATACTTTCCGGCAGGGCGTTCCAGAGCAGTATAGCCTGAATGGTAAAAGAGTAATGAGAGAAAACACTTCTATGCAGTGGAATGTCGAGCTTGAGATTACTGGCGGAACGAAGACCTCTGGCATGATTTGAACAGAGGTAATGAAATTTTTCCTTTAGATACGGAGGAGAAGTTGGATCATGTAGTACCGAATACAGAACCAAAAGAATTCTGGAGTTACGCCTCTGACGAATGGTAAGCCACTTGAGTTGGCTTCGATAATTGGAGATATGATCATATTTACGAAGATTGAATATAAATCTGATACACTTGTTAAGAAGGCGCTCCAGTTTGTCAAGAAGTTCTTCAGCTAGGTCTGAGTACGCCACATCAGCGTAATCAATTGTTGGTAAAATGAGACTGTTAATAAGCAGTATCTTTGTCTTAAGAGGCAAGAATTTCTTTAAACGGTACAAAGACTGCAATGTGAAGTTAACCTTACGACTGATCTGAGCAATTTGTGGCCGCCAACTCATACTGCTATCGATTTGCAAGCCTAAGTTCTTCACAGTGTCTTTGAGTGGAATAGCAATATTGTTATAGCTTATCACAGGCATATTAATAAAATTAATTTTCGATAGGAGTCTTGAGCTACCCACTATGATCGCCTGGCATTTTGAGGGATTGACGGCTATTCCATGCTTAAGAGACCAACTCTTAATTGCTTCCAAGTTACGGTTGATGGTGGCTATTGCAACAGAGAGGTCATTAATGCCAGCCTGCACGTAAAGTTGTAAGTCGTCTGCATACAGATGATACGAACAGTCAATTACAGATGTAATAGAGTTGATATACAACGAAAACAGAAGTGGAGAAAGTATACCGCCTTGCGGAACACCAACGCTAAGGTCAGCCCAGTCAGAGCACTTCTGCCCGAAACGGACTGACTGTTGGCGACCGCGAAGATAGGATGTAAACCACGTCAGAGCTGTTGGAGTGAAATTAAGATAGGAAAGGATGGAGAGGAGTATTTCGTGGTCAACTGTGTTAAAAGCATTTGAAAAGTCAATCAGCACCACTATTGTGACTAGCCTACTGTCCATACCTAGTCGAATATCATCAGTGACTTTAATCAGCGATGTAGTGGTGCTGTGACCGGGACGAAACCCAGACTGGTAAATACTCAGTAGGTTATGTTTACTAACAAAATAGGAGAGTTGCTTATGTACACAGGCTTCCAAAACTTTAGAAAGGAAGGGTAAAATTGAGATTGGGCGAAACTGAGTAGGAAGCACAGGGTTGGGAACTTT
Source organism: Mysoria sejanus stolli (assembly GCA_018245835.1). Lineage (NCBI taxonomy): Eukaryota > Metazoa > Arthropoda > Insecta > Lepidoptera > Hesperiidae > Mysarbia > Mysarbia sejanus. The sequence goes on along the minus strand of DWEJ01001718.1, from coordinate 8,146 downwards.
CGGAAGAGGTCTAACAAAGGCCTTTTTCCAAATACCGGGATACTGACCAGATGACAGGGAGAAGTTGATTATATGAGTGATAGTAGGTAGTAAAAAATTGACAATAGGTAGTATCATGCTCCTGCTAATCTCATCATATCCGACAGCTTTAGAGTTGATTTTTAAAATATGTTTCTTAACTTCTACCTGTGTCACAGGTGTAAGTTGGAAGATGGGTCCTGTGGGTGGTTTCACACTTTCTAATAAATTAATAGTTTGCGTCCTGATTGTGGGCTCTAATGAAGAGTTTGCTATGAAAGACTTGTTAATGTCCTCAAGAGTTAAGGGTAGACCACCAACAACATCCAGTGATTTACATATTCCCAGTGATCGAATAAATTTCCACATATTAGCTGGAGAAGAATTACATAAGTTTTCATGAATATATCGGCGTTTAGCTATTCGTACCATCTGATTGCAACGATTTCTTACCGTCTTGAAAGCAAGCCAATTTTCTACAGACCGGTCTTTTTTGAATGCACGGAAAGCCCGGTCCCGTCTCCTCATCGCCATTTTAACTTCACTTGACATCCATGGAGCCGGGGCCCTTTTAATTCTAACACTACGTACGGGGGCATGAGCGTCATACAGTTCGATGACAGCTTTATTGAAGAGTGTAATTTTACAATCAACTGTAGACGCTCCTGCCACCGGACGCAGGTCAATTTTAGATGCATCCTGCTTCAGATTTTCAGGAGAAATCCTCGAAAAATTCCTTATTTTAAGGATGTTGAGTTTGCATCTTGGAGGTCGAAGTTTATATGACGCGTAAATAATATCATGGCGAGAGAAGCCAGGAGCCGGTAACTGCCCGTGCAATCGAACGCAGTCCGGTGAGGCCGTCAATATAACATCAATCCATGTGGGCTCAGTATCACTATTCTGATGCGTGGCTGACAGCGGCAGAAGAGTAAGGTTAGCGGAATCTATAATATTTTTTAGCTTGCTTGCTCTGTTCGAACCTTTACACAAATCAGTATTAAAGTCTCCCATGATCAAGGAATGACCGTAATCAGACCCAACTGTATCAAAGACTCGCTCTAATTCGTTGAAATAATCAATAGAAGGAGGACAATATACTACGCCTAGTAACACCCTGACACTTCTACAGTCTAGCTCCAGAAATAAATACTCAGCAGATGCAGAGGAACAAGGAGGAGATGTTAATAAAATTTTAAAAGAAATTGCTGCCCGTAAGTAAATTGCTACTCCACCTCCTCTCCTCTCTGTCCGATCATTGCGAATTAATACGAATCCCGGCAAAGGATATAAAGAAGAGGGAAGAGATGGTTTTAACCAGGTTTCAGAGATAAGAATAGCATGAATGTGATCACTGGACAGTGCCACTTCTAGTTCTGAGTAATGACTAGGTAAACTTTGTGCATTAAGGTGACACACATTCATACATTTATCATTGCCTACAAAAGCTGCATCTAACTGATTTTTTAGAGTAACCGAGTCAAAGGAATTGTCACAAGAACTATAGGAACTATATGAATCTTTCCCAAAATAAAATGATACCCCATCTGACATTTTCAGATTGAACAATAATGATGACAATGTTTAAATATAAAACAATAAATGTATAGGTTATAAAATATTATAGATATAAAATAAAAAAAAAAATAAATAAAATAGATATAAAATAAAATAGATATAAAATAATATATGTAACGTACTACAGTATATATAAAAACTAACTCATCTTAAAACACCATCCCATCAGCTGACTGTAAGAAACCAAGCTAATACTATGACATTAACAATTATTACAACAAAAAGAATAAAATTAAATAATTAAAAACAAAAGAAAATTATGTACATGCGCAGCCACAAACAATGACACAAAAATATACAATTAATTTTAAATGGCTGTATGTAATGTTAGCTTGAACATAAAACAATGACATTACTAACAAGTAAGACGCTTTGACATTGACAACACTTGTACAACAAGTTGACATTAACAAAAACAATAATAAATACACTTGCAAACTAAATTGTAAACATCAGCTAAACAAGCATTTGATTTGCAAGTAGAGATATTGGAATAATTACTCTGGCACTTTCTACATTAAGAATTAAATATACATGTTCGTAAAAAAGAACAAGGGTATTTTCGACGCCTGCAGCCTATTTTTTCAGCAAAGGACGCCTGGATCTTTTAATTCCACCACTTTGAGATCCTGCACACTCGTGCCTTCTTCGCACCTCCTGCTGGCCAGTTGAGATTGATTCAGAGTTCTGCTTGGAGGGTCCTTCCTCCGGGGATGCATTATTAACACTTTTAGCCTCAGTCTCAGTTGAATGACCAGCCAAAGGATATTTTGCTATGAGAATATCAAGTTCCTCATCAGTGGTCAACTTTACGCGATGCCCTCCTGGTGGCTTAATATAAATTATGCCATCCAAAGTCCAAACATTCCGTATACCATAGTGTTGCCGAGCTCTTTTGTATACAGACTGTCTCCACTTAGTTAAGAACTCGGATAGTGTTATCGAGGAGCCTTTTAGTTTGGCTTTCTTGCTCCACACCTTGGATTTGATGGAATATTCACTGAAGTGAATGAGGACTGGACGAACATGATCACTCCTTGCAATTCCCAGGCGGTGACAGCGTTTAACCATGGGGCTTGTAACATGAGTAAGGCCCATTTTATCATGAAATAGACTTATCACTTTCTGCTCATTGTTCCCATCTGTGTCTTCGGGCAAGCCATTCACCAAAAGAACCTTACGCCTGGTCCTCATGTCAAGAGCATCAATAACTTTGGCTGTTTCGCTGATTTGTTGACCCAGAAGGTTGATCATCTGTGTTACGAGTGCTTTAAAGGTGCTGAATTCCTTCTGAAGCTGTGACAATGAAGGATTTGATGGTGACGTAACAGCTTCAAGGCGGCGCTCAAATTCGGCCATTTTCTGTGTCCAGCACAGCTCCAACTCCTTTTTAGTGTTCTCCACGTTAGACAAATGTGCCATTGTAGATATGACAAAGTGAAATTTGTGTTAAAATAGAAGAAAACAAATGTTGATTAATTGTATATAGGTTATGCTGAGGGGTGGTGTATGTAAGTAGTTTAAAGTTAATTAATAGTCATAACTACTATATATTATTATTAGAGACAACTGTTACTTAAAAATAACTACTAAAATTTAAAGCAGGACACTTATATGTAATATTTACTATTATTTACAAATATTAATCTCAAGAACAGTTGTGTATGCTTTGACACCTACCCACTAATTTATCATCATTATTATCAATTCGTCATCATTAACTTATGGCCTCCCCCAAAGAGTGCCATTGCACCCTGATTCGGTTTACCTTGATTGCTTGCTTTTGGCTAATTGTGTTAAATAAGGCGTATGTGTTCTTGACTTTACAAACATATTGGCTGCAATAGCTAAGTCACATCCGGATACGGACCCGTTCGATGTTCAAATACAATAAAAAACAAGTAAGTTCGTTACACTTAGTATAGGTAGTAGTTCGACAAAATTCTATTTTTAAAATTTCTGTGTGTACAGTGTTATTCCATACAAAGGCTCAAAGCAAACTCATCTGAAACATATCTACCGGACCGTAGATCGTGTTATCTCGCGTCTATACACAGCCTAATACTATCTATGTAATTATAGCTTGCTACAGACGCTATAAATTATACGTCACATTGAAAAATGTCCAGGTAAATGTTACTATTAAAATCCATTGTTAAATATGTATGCAATACGATTTATAAGGATAACAGTGAAATATAGTTAACAAATTAACAAATGGCAATTGAATAATAAATCGATCTAAGCATTAATCAACACGAGAAATATTTCGAATTAATAAGTTATGTTGAGTAACATATTTGATATTAGGGGAAAATTTAATTTGAATTAGGAAAACCAAAGCATCAGAGACAAGAAATTCTTTCTTACATTTGGAACACGTGATTGGCCTTTACGTCGTTCCTCTCTCGTCATCGTGACGTCAGCGAGTTAAGCAGAAATAAGACCTGAGTAACAAAAATAACGAAATAATTTTTGCAATAGGTAACTTAAGCATTTATATACAGGGCCGTCATTTATATACATTATATTATATACATTTATATATTAACAGCCATTTTATCATAGCTCCATTAATCTAAACACCATATAAAAGAATAATACATTGCTTTATATATTTATAACAGCACGCACACCGACTAACATCTAGCAGACGGGTACAAGGAACTATCCATACTTGCCATTGATAAGCCAATTAAGCCAAAAAGCCAATAATCTGACGGCATTTCATTTGTGCACCAATGTTAGAACCTTTCATAACCATCAGACACATTATAAAACTGTATTATTGTTATAAGTATTATTATACTATCGCCCTAAGTCTGTTACGGGGTAGACAGAGCGCTAAATATCTCTGCCGCTACACATCAACATCAGATACGTTGATAGCATTCAATATATTTATTCAAATATGCATAAATAATGCTAATATCATTTCATGCCAAATAGAGTGTCACATCAAGCCTATAATGCCCAAAGAGGTAGGCAGAGGAATGTACAGCACACTCTCACGTTTATTTATTTATTCTTTATTGTTGGTAACAAAGGGGCGGACTTAATGCCATTTGGCATTCTCTACCAGCCGAGCCACTACTCTCAAATTCAAATCGCAAAAGCTCTATATTGCCTGACTCGGGAATAGAACCCAACCTCTTGATCAGCAGCAATATAATAACAATATATAGACGAATTCTTCATTGTGTACCACTGAAGAAGAACTCTTCCTAGATAATAAACAATGAGAGTTTTAGGCGTCTCGCTACAACTAATCGATATATCGGACGCCGCGAGAGCCTCGAAAAGTTTGAGTGACAGGACCGCCGTTGAAAAATCGATATCGACTATCGCTACGAGCAACAAAGCACCCGCCGAGCTATCTCTATTGACATGACCAGTGGTCCTCAAACTGCTTAATTTATCAATAATATTAAGTATTACAGACTGTTATTGGTGGAATGGTTGCAAGCATGACTACCAATTGTGAGGTCCTGAGTTCAAATCCCTGGTTAGAAAAACGTTGGAAATATTAGTTAGATGGGATAGGCAGTTAGTGGCATTCTTGATAATTAAATGCAATACATAATAATATCGTATCGTAACATCACGCCTTTTATCTTCGAAGATGTAGGCAGAGGATTGCAGTATACATCCACGTTACACCAGTTACTGTTACGTCCCATCAAGTTACAGGTAGGGAGCCTATCGCCATGCACCAAGCACGAATAAGCAAGAAATAGAAAAAAACAAACATACCTTTAACACTTCAATAATCGCTTTCAACTCATTCTAATTACACCGTCTTATCTTCAAAAACACCACATCATCTTACATTAAAATTCCAAAAAAAACCTATAAAACTTTGAGCACCGCTGGCCGACCGGAGCGGAGCGTGTGCGATGTGTGAATGTTATCGAACATCGAGATGTGTCGTCGATAACTCGCCCATTACTTGAACGTAAAAATAGCTTGGGAACCGAAATTGAGCCGATCGGATCAGCGGCCATTGTACATACACAGATACAAGCTAACACTTGTCATCTGACGCCTTTATGCTCCGCCACGCGGTTTATCGCCGCAGCGGTGCGCGATTGGTGTTTTGTGCCAGTGTTTTTATGGTCATCGCCATCAACGGTTACAATTCCAGTCTTGGACTCCTTCGGGAGGCGATCCGTCTCCTGGCTGAAGTCTGACGGGTTCATGGTGATGTTAAATCCCGATCACCTCAGATCAGATAGCTGACTATGGTCACGTTCAGAATGGCAAATGCGACTTTACAGTGTGTGTGGGTGTGTGTGACAATTTACCAATTCTTCTATCTGAAGATTCTTCTATTGACAATGCTGTCTAATGATTAATGATTTTGTACTGGTCATTTCAAGTCAAGACGAGAGTGCAGAAATACGGTAGTTTTGTAAGGATAGAGGTATTTGATATTGCGTGCACTCTGTCTACCCTGTGAACACCTGGCATTAGGATATGTTTGTACGGATGTTTTTGATCATCATTATCATTACCACTTTAATCATTCACTGTTAGACACTCGTCATCCCTCGGTATATTTGGTCACACACTGCCACGCTGACCAAGTGCGAATTCGCAGTGTTTTTTATAAGTGTCCAATATATTTTTTCTATTTCCTAACGGCTATCAATTTATAACGCAACATCACGCTGGTAATCCCAGAAAAGATAAGCAGAGGTCTGTAGTAGGTACTCCCACGTTTCACCAGTTACGTTTACGCTAAGCTACATACAACAAAACCAAGAAATGGGGACTATAAAAAAGAGTACTTTTTGAAGTGAAAAGATTAAAAAATTTGGAAAAAGAATTTTTAAAAAAATTACAACCTCCAATATGTGTATTTCAATATCAAACTATATATCATCCTGTAAAATATTAGTAATAAATATCGATATTTTTAAATAATTATATTGATATACCTATTATTATTATTAGGTACCAGCTCTACTGACGTGTACGTACAATGTTTTCTAAGCATGTATTTAGTCAGTGTACGTGAGGTAGTTTTTCGATAAAATAAGGTATTTATAATGCTTTATTTCATAAAATACTAACTTTCTGCAACGATCCCCCATCTGAACTTGCCAACTTTGATACTCTTTCGTTCGCCCACCGTTCGTAAAAAAACGAGCAAAAGGTCGATGCTCCACGTATTAATATATAGAGATAGTTATATAATATCACGCCTTTTTATCCGTTTTTAAAAAAAGGATGAGGTTCAGGTATTTTTTTTGTTTGTTACCTCATGACTTTCGACTGGGTGACTGGGTGAACCATACATACGTATCTTCACGCTAGGTCCCGTACGGGGCAGGCAAAGGGCACAGAGTGCCAAATATCTCTATTCTTACAGATCTGCCCGACTTCCTGGGAATTCATAACTCTTTTCATACATGCACGCCGGTTTAACGGAGACTGGGTTGACCGATCTTTATAATGCTTCTCGTGTGGCATATAAATTTAGTCCAGTTCTGGCAATAACATCCATGACAAAATCATATGTCTTAAATTTGCATTAAGTATGTGCGCGACGAATGGACGAATAACTTAATATCGCGCTAACTGATTTCGATTATTCTTTTTTTATTGGAAAGGTTAGCGGTTTATTTGTATTTGACTTGATTTTCTGAAGCAGAGGGGTGTTACTACACTCTCACGTTCACCTGTTATGTTATACGTGCTACCATAAAACACGGGGCTAACCTAGTGCCATACAACGGGCATAAATTGAGGCTAGCTGCTACTGAGTTTCAGGTTAGAAAAAATCAAAAAACTTTGAAATAGATTTATAGACAACTAGCTGTGTTCGCAACTTCGTCCGCGTGGAATTTAACAAAAAAATTATTATTCTGTTTGCAGATTTCGTAAAATTATAAAATGAATTTGGCCTAAATTACTTCTTATTAAATCAGCTAACTGCCGGTCAAAGTCCCGCCAAAATCTCTCATACCGTTCCAGATATACGCCAGAACAAACAGACAGACGCCAAAATAGTAAAAATGTTATTTTAGTTTATGTACCATGTATATATACATATGCATTTAGAAAAAAATTATTTATTTGTAGGTATAGATTGTTCAGTTATAACATAAAATACTTCAACTGTTCTCTACGTTAATAAATTATTATGTTACCTGTTATTGTTAGATAGCAGGTATTATAGACCTTGTTAAAAATCACTGTGAGCATTCAAAAATTCCTCACACACAGGTATGTTACTAACCGGATTCTATTTCCTAAAAATTTCGTCAATTTATGCAGCTAACCCAGCACAGGAACGCTAATGAGCCTAGCACCTAGCATTACATTTTGTTAACCAGGCAATCATTAAAGCATAAGAAAACAAAAAGAAACCACTAACATATCCTTGGAAGACCTTTAAAACACTCACGGATTCCTACTACAAATTTACGACGTAGGTGCTAACTTGTACATACATATCTTCACGCCGAGTCCCTCACGGGGTAGGCAGAGAGCACTGAGTGCCAAATATCTCTATCCTTACAGACCTGCCGCGCCTCCTCCACAT
>DWEJ01001717.1:0-12523 GCA_018245835.1 Mysoria sejanus stolli | reverse complement strand
CTTCAAAGCTACATTCCATTGTACCTCTCTGTGTGTTTCTCAGCCAACAGAAAATTCAAGAGCTTACGTTTCTGCAATCAAATCTTAGATCAAACTTTGTCAACAAGAACTGTCAAAGTGACAAACACTTGAGGGTTAAAACGTCAATACAAAGTATGGCAGGGTGCACAGACGGCGCCCACTGCGACTTTCACACGGTCTAACTGCGGTGCAGTAACGGTATGCCGAACGAGTGACACACATTTCTGTCATAGTTCCGAGCGGGCCGCATTACCACAGATTATACATGATTTTCGTTTTTAAATTCAGCACCCGAAGGAATTTGTAAACTGATTAAACCCCTCCCCTGCCTCCTCCTCGGTTACACTGTAAAAATTTAAGTTTTATATGAAAATTATATGAAAATATAAATAGAACCAAGACCTCGTTGAAACAATAATGAATTTTAATGTATTAAATTAAAATATTTGATAAACTATAACAAATTGTCAAAATAACTCTATGAAAAGATCGCAATTTATCAGTTCAATATGTTTATTATATATCTTTTTGTTACAATTAAAAACGAATAATCTTCCCGAACCCCATTGGAAGATAAAAACTTTTGAAGACAATAAAAGCGAAAATGTGTAGCTGCACCAAAATATTAGAAATAGCCAAAATTTGCAAGAAAAATTAAATAAATCAAGTCGCATTTGAATCAATTCCTATACAAGGTTAATAGCACACATTTAAATTATACATATTCAAGAGATTGTAATAACGTAACTTCACGCCTGTAATCCCCGAAGAGGTAGGCAGAGGAATGCAGAATATTGTAATAAACAGAAGATTGTAATAAATTGTAATAAATAAATATATTTTAATTAAATGAAATAATGAATCTGAAAGACGTACTCGTATATCAAGTCTGCAAGAATAGACATAGGTCGCACTCTGCCTTCCCCATAACGGATCCTGCGCGATGACATAATTTATGGTTAGAACAAAACAATAACAACTGCAAATTACACAAAACATTACAGCCACCACAAGAAGGAAAACTATTAAATAACTGCATATAATGAACTTCAAGTAGAGTGAAGAGTTACATACAAAGTTCCTACAGCTGTATTCTGCTTTCTTCCAACGGACACAAAGCTATTCTGCATTTTAGACACGAGACTGTAAAACGCAACTAAATTTAGGGCGCCATTAAAAAACATGTTCGAACACTTTAAGTAATTAGTTTCAAACATTTTCCATGTACATACTATGTAGGTATTTGTTTTCTGGCATTGCATTTGAAGACTTTCTTATTTGTGTACACCATTGGGACGAATTATGAATTTTTTTTTCACTAAGATGAATTGACTTCTCGAGATTGTATTATTTGGGAGATTGTACATAGTAGGCAGACTATATCTACGTAACATAAACGTAACATCACGCCTGTAATCCCTGAAGAAGTAGGCAGAGGAATATAGAACACTCCTACATTACACCAGTTACGTACGCTTACGTACCACCATGGAATAGATCCACTATGGGAGTAGAGTATGTATATTTAAATTATGAGTTGATGATATATGCAAAATCAAGTTTAGATTATTGTGCTTTAGAAAAGGGTAGATTTGAATATGAACTGCAGTACTCCAGACCTGAGACCATCAGCCTGAGTGAGGGATATAATGTATGGATAGTATGTAACTGTGTATACATAAATACATGTAGGTCTTGGTAAAACAAACTTAAATTAAAATGATATAATCATATAAAGAAATGTTAACAAATAATAATAATAATATCTTGGGGCATGTCATCACACGACCATCTGACCCCAAACTCTAGTCATCAAGACACCTTGTATTAGGGAGACCAGATGGTTGATAAACTACAAATATGCATATAAATATATATTTATATAGATGTTTATTTACGCCTAGACACAGAAAAAATAACAGTGTTCGTCACACAAATGTTTCTTCTGGGTGAGAATCGAACCCAAGACCCCCGGCGTAACAGCCCCGGCTTACTAAACACTGCACAAACGAACCAGTTAATGATATTAAACGTGAATACTTTGAATAAATTTTTGGTTTGGTTAATATTTATTCTTTATATTGTTTAATATTGAATCTCTTATTGATTGCCTAGTTGGTGGTGTTATTGCAAGCATGACTGCCGATCAGAAGATCCTGGGATCTAACTCCGGCTCGGGCACTACTGGATTTTTATAATTTAGATTTTCTATTAGCGGCAAAAGGCTCAGCTCCTAATCCATAAAGGCATATAAATAATTGGGGAAGTGTACAATATAAATGTACAATCTTTTATTATTACTTTTCTTTATTGTATATTGCACAGATTAATAAATAATTATAGCAGAAGCTACCTATAAAGCTATAAATTTAACTTTTCGATTAGCAACCAATAAATTTAACTTTCCAATGCGCCCGGGTAAGCTTACGTTGCAGAACCAAACCAGTTGGGCCAAAAGCAGGATTCAGATAACTGTTCCAGCATCGTCTAGACTTATCCGGATAAACCTGTGTTCAATTACAACGGGATAATATCAAAGTTGTACAATTATTCTCTGTTGGAAATAGGAACGAGTCATGCGAAACAAATATAATAAGTAATAAACGTAAACGTAACTTCACGCCTGTAGCCCCCGAAGTGGTAGGCAGAGGAATGCAGAACACTCCCGCGTTTCACCAATTACGTTTACGTCCACTATGGAATAGGTGGTGAGCCTATTCCATGCATCGAGCACATATCCAGACTCCGAACCACTACTAAAAAATCTAAATTAGAAAATTTTGTAGTGTTCAACCCGAGAATGGAACCCCGGACCTCCCGATCGGCAGCCGCAACCAACACGAGCAACGCAACAAGGCATACAAATTACTAGTAATAATGTAATAATTAGTATTATACATAGGTTATATTTATTATACATAGGTTTCATTTCAAAATATTTGAATTCATAATTATGTAGCAAAATATCTTCGCCAATCAATAATACCTCGTTATTAAACGCTCAATGAATCAATAAAAAGCATTATATTTTTAATTTTAATTTAAACGTCAAGATATTGGGTCGTATGGTTACAGAGTAGAATTAGTAGATGTTTTTCTTGTTTTACCGTTAATAAATCATTTTTTATAGTTGTGTTTAGACGTAGCTAGTGAGATTGTAGGTTATTTCATATTTATGAAATCAAGGCTGCATACTAATGAACGTATTAAAGAGAGTTTAAAAATGTATACTTCCGGTTTCATTGTTTCAGGAACAGACGCCGTCGCTGCACATCGCCACGAAAATGACAAAGTCATAGTGTATCATCCACTAAGTAAAGAAACACCCATGAACATGGGTCCTCCCATAAACAGTTGGCCATACAGCCATCCTAGGATAGTGAATGAGGATGACGCAGTGAAAGTGCACAGAAGTGACCATTATGCCCATAGAAAGTGTTTAGTAATGAACTTGGTGGACAATTTTCGTTTCATTTGGTTAAATTTCACGTTCGCGGTGATACTTTTACAAATGTTTTTAAATTTGAGTTCGGTCACCGCTGGCCCAGTGATTCTCAATCTGGATTATTTACAAGGTAAGCAGTTTTCCGTTTTACTTATTTTCTTTACATGTTGAACCTCATGAGGGAGCTAGGGAATATAGAATATATCCAAGTTCAATTATGACCCAGGTCTAATTCGGGTCAAGCGTTGCTACTGTTGAATTCTTCTTTTGAACGCTTTGTTTATCTATGGAAGCAAAAGTATGGTCGCAGTTGAAATTGTAGTAATATGCAAACAAATAAAAAAAAACAAATTACTTTTGGTATCACTATCGACAACATTACTGAACTGTTTGAAAGTTTTTTTTACAAAAGATCAATTACGCCTACAATACATTCCAATGGCACGTCTCATTGCAATTGACAGCTGTCAAAATATCCATTATGGCCCAAATGAAATTAAAAGTTGAGTGAAAACTTTCTTTGGTATAAATATATCGTTGATGGACGTAGCGAATTGACTTGATGTGTTCTATTATTAACTATATCGTTCTCGGTCGATATTAACAAAAGTGAAATTGTGGACATTTAAATTTATAGAAAAAAGACGTAGATGTGATTTGTCAGTGGTTCTTAACCTTTTTTATATAATTTTAATGTATCAACACACATATACTCGTTTTAATTTAATCATAGTTCGTACTTTTATTATTATCTTATCGTTTGTTATATTCATGTGACCTATTGATATTTTAAAATACTGTGAAATTTCCGCAGATAATTCTTGCCGTTATCTTGTATTACATGGAAAATATTTGCCCTGCCCACTTCATCCAGAATTACAAGCGAGGTGTTACGTGTTATGTTTCACTGTATATGTACCTACTCCGTTGTATACATAATCATCATCACCATCATCAGCCTATATCAGTCCACTGCTGGACATAGGCTCCCCCTAAAAAGCGCCATTATGCGCTATCCTCGGCTTGCTGCATGCAGCTTCCGCTTGCAACTTTTCACAGATCGTCATCCCATCAAGCCGACGGGGGTCCTACGGTACAGTTTTATTTTACACTTGTATCCATATTAAATTCAATTTGTTACGTGTGCTATATGTGATAAAGTGGACAGCGGTGCTATACGAGATAAAATGTTATTGAGTTTAAACATGTCAATGGGAGCAACAATTAGATGGACAACCAGATAGTGTAGGCTTTTACTACGATGAACTACAACTGAGGAATGAAAAACCAGCCTTAGCTGTCTTTGACCGAAATCGTTCAGAGTTTTTTCACTTAGTCCAGTTTTGTCTATCTCTGCTTGTACAATTCTAAATAATTCCACATCGATTTTACAACAATCAGTGAGCTCATAACGAAGTAACACACTTGGCTACATGCTGTAACCACACCTACAGCGGATCCTTATGGCCGGTGATACACGTGACCCAGTGAAGCCGACAAAAGGAAGTGAAAGTGCGGGAAAATACACTCGCAAAATGTTTTTATGTGCAAACATATTTTACGCAAACGTTTGATGATATTGTTGCCGGCTAGCCAGAGCCAGGTGAATTTTAGAAAACTGTTGATACACAACACACATTCTTTTAGTGACCATTTATTAGTATGCATTCTAGGTAACAAAAAAATGTTTAATATTTCTATAAGTAATTTCCTTGTAATACAAGTACGTGTAATACTAGTGCAGTATACTTCCATGTTTTACCAGTTACGTTTAAGTCTCAGCATACAATAGTGGGGTGTGAGGCTATTGCGATACATCGGATTCAAATTCAAACTCCAAGCCACTACCAGAAGTTTCTACTATATAATCTAATGGAAAAATAAAATAAGTTAGAAATATTATCTTAACGGCCTCATTGGTTTGATTGCAAGCACGACTGCTGATCGGGAGGTCCTAGGTTCAAATCCCAGGTCGGGCATTACTGGAAATTTGCTAATTTATATTACCTAGTACTGGGTTGGAGTCTAGAAATGTGCCCGGTGTATGGCGATAAACTCACTTAATATTTCAAAGTGAGATGTTAATGTAACTGATGATTTGTAGGATTGTGCATCCCTCTGCCTACCGCTTAGGGTATTACAACCATGATGTTTGTTATTTTAACAAATGGATATTAACTACATCTTAACATATTACTGACCACAAATTACATGGAAAAATTCTAAGCCATTTGCTTCACTAGACATTCCACACGACGCCCGCGTATCAGAAGATAGTTATTCATTAATTTTTTGTTCCTACCATCCGTCTTGTATGACCGCACCGAGCGGAGCGAGATATCATTTACTTTGTTATTTTTTTCTGTATACCGAAGCAATAAATTTTATCGAGAAGCTGTGTAGTATTGAACACTCATTTGCTTAGTACATTTTATCTAGATGGATCTTAAAGGATCGCCTGGTAGCCTTTTTGTATGAAGAACTCTATTATTTCTCATTACGATTTATATTGTTGCCGTAATCACAAAAAAAAACTGTTAGAAAACGAATTGCACGTATAGGAGATAGATTGCAATTAATATTAATTTAAATTTAAAATTAAATGATCAAGAAATGAATATTTGTCAAATTACGTTTCAATGAAGCCGTTTTCAATCTTTATTGCAAGGGACTGTTAAACATACTCTATGAGAAACTATGTGTTTATCTCTGTAAGTCACTCCGTCTAAACAACTCTACCATTTTTACGCAAATTTCATACTTGTGTAGCCTTCAGGCTATATCTACATTACTACTCCTTGAAAGAGTGAAATTACAGATGATAATTTACATGATGTACGGAAAACGTTTTTCCATTAAACATTTTGTATATAAATTAAGTAACAAAATGTACCTCACGAGCTCTTACAAATTCAATTAATTTCTTTTATATATTTAATATTTGGAAAATCGTTATTTTGATACAGTTTAATTATGTGGATGCACCGAGCTCCAATCAGAGACAGTTTTAGATTGCGAATTTATTGTAAAAATTTTCGCATAAATTTCTTTAGTGTGTAGCAGATTATATATTACCTACCTTTTTTTTGTCCGTTTATTGATATTCAAGATAACTTACATTGTACGTAGACTACTTAGTATAATTAATAGTCTTAATAAGATACTTTTCAGCTATCACACTGACATTAAATGAAAATATATATAGCGGATTGACGTTTTCTCATATAGCTGTAACGAATGTCGATTAATTATAAATAATTAATTTCAACATTCAACCCACATACATAATAAAGTATGTCTATATCCTGTCAAAACATGATTCACAGCAGGTTGCCGCGTTCTGGGCATCGATCTTGAGACATAAAAAATCCGGTTGGTAGGAAATATCGCGAGAAAGCTCATTCCAATTAGTGACAGTGAGTCATTCGGATACGTTTTGCAAAGTGTGAAGTTTGTCACGATTTCTTTTTGTGTCACGTACATAGCCGCTCGGCTAATCCGATGTTGAGGGGTCATTGCGGCTTATGGACATCGATGATCAGTTATTGAGATGTCCGACTTAGTTCCGAACTAAGTATGACACTTTTGATACTTAGATGCCAACTCTGATATCATTTTGAGTACGATGTCGGTGCAGAAGAAGGTTCGATACCGATATCGATCCTTTTAACGTTCCACTGTCGGAAATGGATTTCCTCTCAGACCTATGGAGTGAGAGTCTACAATGACAAATGAGAATCACCAACTTCGCTTTCATTGCTCCCTGGCAGTTATTAGACTAATCGTGTTCAATAGAAAATACAAGTACTATTAGCAAACGTTTCATTTGTATATTATTGCCGACACTACAATAAATGGCATTAGCATGTAAAGTCTTCTGTGTGAACACAGCCTTAGGGACACCGATCATATAGATATGACCCTAATAAAAGATTTATTTGCACTTATAATATATTAGGTTTTTTATGATATTTTAAGTATTCCCAAACTAGGATTCATTTAATGATTCTTATCCAAAAAAGTGATCGATCTGAATCATTTGTAATATTGAAAACATAAATATAATGATAAGTATAATATGTAACTATGTCGTTATTTTTTATTATGTACCATTTTATAATTCTTTTATTGACAAATGATCTCTCAGAACAAAAAGGGTTAACCCTTATTATTATGGTCTTAAGACCATAGTTTGCCAAGCTGGTCAAGTGCAAGTTACATGGGAATACTCAAGCGTTTTTATTTTTTGAATGCAACTCGCTTTATTATTTTTTTTAATACATGAATGTTAAAAATTTTACACACTTTGAGAACCGGCGAAGGGTCGGTGGCCGACCTTGATATCTAGTTCCTGACATTAAACGTCGTAAACTGACAGCTACAGTTACTGCCTCTTCCCATGATTATTTTAATTCACTCCCTCAGTTATACCTTTTTTATTGAATTATTCCGCAAACAGAGCTATAGTAGGAGCATATTTATTATTCCAGTTTCACGATGTTATTTTGTTTTAACAATGAAAAACATCGTAATTGTATACGATAAATGTAAATATAATTAATCCGAGTGCAGATTTAAATACGTAGATATACAACCGGCAACTAAAGTTTTGCTTTGTAATGTTAGTGTGAATTTGCTTTGTGTACTAAATGGACTTTATAGATTTGTTTTTGGATAAACATTTTATTAAAATATGAACGGTAAAGCTTACAAATAGGATCTGATTTGCAAAACGTTCATGGCATATTATTATAAAATCGACATATAACGACAGTACATCCTCGAAGAGATCGGCCGAGAAGTCCAGTACTTCCACGTTTTATCTGCAATATTATACATCTCGTGAAATAAGGAGTGCCTATTGCCTTACACCGAATAAAATTTCAGACTAAATTATTATCGAGAATTTGAAGTAAGAAAAGCACAAATATACTTTGCCCGACCCAGGAATCGGACACAGGACTTATTGTTCAGCAGTCGCGCTTATAACCACTTGATGAACGAAGCAGTAAAACATAGCATTGCTATCACAGCATTTTGTACAAAAACTTATAAAGCGAGTATAAAAATACTGTGCAATTTCATAAGGAGATTAAAGCAGTGATGGTCTAATGATTTACGATTCGTCCCCCCACTTCGGGTTTGGGTTCAAATGTTGACGCGAAAACCAGCCGAGAAATACAAGCAATATTGTATATTTTCTTTTAACCATATAGTTATTTTACGCTTATCATAGATATAATGACTTTCGAAAAAATTTTATCGACGACTTTAAATGAACTATTGAAACCAAAATTATGTGCATTATAAGAGAGGTACCTAATACTTTGTTTAACTAAAGATATTTATGCATTTTATTAAGAATCCAATTTTATAGCGATCCACGCTAACCTGTTACCGAAGCCGCAAGAATTGTTTAAAGTTAAAGTTTCGTTGACCATAAAAACCAAGTAAGGAAGTTAAATACATCTCTAAAAATGTAACATCTCGCTGATAATCATCGAAAAGGAAGGCAGAGCAATATAGTCCCACGACGCACCAATCACGTGTAGGTCCCACTATACAATAGAGGCGAACCTATCGCCACACGCCAAGCTCAAATCCATACTTCGTGTCACTACTAGGAGTTTCAAGTTAGAAAAACCCTATAATAACCTTCCAACGAGTCAGTCGAGGCAGTAAATGTGTAAGAATTGTTTAAAGTTAGATCCGAATATAAAGTTCTAAGTTAAATAAGATTTTAAAATTGACCGTTAATACACTAGTAAGTAGATTAATTTAGCTTAGTATTATCATTACATTCTCGTTGGTCCTATTCCACGTATTAATTTAAGAATAATTTCGTATAGGTAACATTCGCAATCCAAACAATTAACAATGGCAATGAATTAATTATATTTTTTCTGTGTTGCCATTGTCCATTTACTTGGGATTACAGAAAAGTTTGTTCGTGAATTTGCTGGCGATGTGGCAAGCGCTTTTTGGCTTAAAGCTGATAGTATCTTTCATTAGACGTTTAAAATTTCAAAGCGCATTGTTACAAATTATGGGTAGGTAGTAATTACTAAAGTTTATTTTTTATTAATGACTGTATTTCTTACACAAGACTACCTGTGTCCAGTTGAAATCAGGTAGACATGTATGAGTTGTCCCTAGATATTATTACCGTAATTATATTATAGTAGCTTTTCTTTGTTACAATCCGTAGTGCATTTAATTACTGCAATGCATTCAGAACATGACATCGTGATATATTTTGATGCACCAATTATCCTTTAGCAGTCACAATATTTAACCTACGTGTTTTAACAACGCAGATATCTATTTTACTCAACTTTTTGTTTCTTCGCTTGATGTATGTACAAGTACATGTAATTCTTATTACAGACTTCGTTTTGGACTGATATATGATTAGTGTTACTTATACAAAAAAAGCTCATCTATTCTAATGTACAATGCATTTTCCATGCCATATTATACAATTCCCAGACAATATGTATGTAATGCCATGTTTTATTGCAATCAATAAAATAATGATTGCTCTTATAATAAAAAACGCTTCATGTGTATCTTAACATGATGAAATTATGTATTGCATATTGTACATACGTCATTAGTTACGCAGCTCGTTCCGATACCACGTGCTTCTGGAGCTTCTGAAATAGAACATAATGACATAGGGTCGAATCCAGTCGAGTCATCTGGAAACTTACTTGAGAATTTTATAGGTTCCACTATTTTATACACTCCGTGTACGTTATACATTCTGTGTTGTATAGATTACACGCATCGATGGCATCACGCACGTTGGATGGCTGCGATGAATGTGTGCATAGGGACCGCTAGCGCCCAAACGATAACTGTGTTAACAGTCCAAAATTATTTACCTCGCGGACAGGTTCCGACAACGGTATACTGGCGTCTGACGTGTTTACTGTTTACGACTCTATTATCGGAGGGGCGTTTACAACATCGGAGTGCTCTATTTATATCACAGAATATGTGTAGTCATTACGATTCCCGGAAAGTGAATAAAATAAACGTTCTACATTTAAGGCTCCTATTACGAATATTGTTTACTAAAAGCGGTTAGATATATTAAATAGAAATATATATTCACCAGTTACGTTTACGTTGCGCTGTGGTATAGGTGAGCCTATTGCCATACACCCAACATATTTCCAGACTCCAAACCACAATTATGATAGCCTCACCCAGAATTTGAACCCAGGATCTCTCGATTAGTAATCGCACTTGCAACAAACAAGACCAACGAGGCAGAAAGAAACAATAATTTTTTATGTGTAATGAATTGTTGTGTTAGGCGATTATACTTCTTCACAACATACAGTCACTTTTCTTCTTTGTTGATTTAATCGTTACTTTGGTTATCTGTCGACTGAGTCTCAGCTGTGAAGCTTGTGTTAATTATCAGTCTCAATGCAGATGCGACGCAACGCGTAGGATGCACATAAATATGTACAAGATTTTTCATTATCTGAATACATTAAAGCATGAGTGCACTACCGACTAAGTAACGTTATTATTCTGTTAATATTACATCAAATTACTTATTATATAATATTACTTTGGATCCATTAATTAATTTGGATCCATTATCAATTACTTTGTCCAAAATACCTTATTAACTTAGTTCATTTTGTTTTTGTGGTTAGTTTCCTATAATATTAATTCCTGTTCCGCTTAGTACTATTCCGCTTTTCATTGAAAACCATACCAAAGTGCAAAGTATTTCTATTTAAGTCTCCAAGCGAACCATTAATCGGTCATTAACGACCTACGATACATCGTATCATGTGAAACGGATCTTCAACATTTATAAACACGTTTTATCTTCACGTCTTAACACTCCGTGCTCTAAGTGATTAAGGTCGATAGCTTCCGTAGTGTCCGCAAATATTATTCCACCACACATTAGTGGGTCACAATCAGTATCAATTAGAAAATTTTTGCGCATGGTCGCACAGGTCAGTCTTGAAAAAAAGCATGTACGATACATACTGGGTCACAATTGGAAAATGTTTGAGTATGAATTGAACAAGTCAATCGCGCAAGGTAGTATA
The DNA here is from genome assembly GCA_018245835.1 of Mysoria sejanus stolli. Lineage (NCBI taxonomy): Eukaryota > Metazoa > Arthropoda > Insecta > Lepidoptera > Hesperiidae > Mysarbia > Mysarbia sejanus. Next base: position 973 of record DWEJ01001717.1, on the reverse strand, counting down.
TTTTTAAAAATAAAACAAATGTAGGTATTAAAACTAGGATCTCGGGAACTAGAACTAGAAACTCGTTGGGAATTAGAAACTTTTTAAATAAGCATATGCAATACGATTTAAGTTGAATGCTGAATATTCTCTATCATAAATGTAGTCTCTTTTTATGATAGACATGTTGACAGATCAGTGCAGTGCATTCATAAACTTTCATACATGTTCTATTCACTATTAAAACGATGTTTTATTTAATATTTAATACAGATATTTATTTGCTTGTAAAATCACTTGAAGCGTACTAAATCGCTCACAATTTCATGCCATAAAAAATATTAACATAATTGATCATTGGTCTAGAAACTTGGTCTTAGTGATTAGGGTCATCGTACACTTTATGCGGAATTTATTCCGTGTCAAAGTCACTGGGTTAATCTTAATATGTAGATAAATACTTAACCTATGTTGACTATTCTGTTGTAAATCGTGAAATTATTTTCACCTCATATTTGATTAATGAATTTTGTTTGTTATTAATTAAGTATAAAGTGGTAAAAACTGTGTCCATTTAATAAGTACAGAAATAATAGTAGGTTGCAATGAAAATCTTGGTGTTGCAGAGGTAGCGTAAAAAAGCGGAAGATTGACTTATTATAGATTATCAACTTGTTTATTGAAATGTTTAAGCGAATACGAATGAATTGCATGCCTTAAATTACTCGCATAGTAAGCGAATTTGTTTTCTCTACCTATCCCATAAAGGACCTGCTGTGACAATATAATAATAATAGTAAGCAAAATACCCAGTTTTTCTAATACACCAGACCTATAGTAATAAAATGTTGTTAAGGTTAAACACTAAATTGTGTAAATTTGGTGGTTTCTGAACGACACATAGACACTAACGACCTCTTTGAAACATATGATATACTCAAATGAATCATTTTAGTTTAATAGATGGCGGGATTTGATAATAAGCGCTGGTTGT
>DWEJ01001716.1:0-12525 GCA_018245835.1 Mysoria sejanus stolli | reverse complement strand
GAGGCATGGTAATAGGCTCACCACCTATTCCATAGTGGGACGTAAACGTAACCGGTGAAACGTGGGAGTATTCTACATTCCTCTGCCTACCTCTTCGGGGATTACAGGCGTGAAGTTACGTTTACAATTGAATTTATAAGTATTGTTATATTGCCAACAAATATCTTTACACCATGGAAAATTGATGAGCATTTTCCATGTTTCATCTAAGGTTACCGCCGGCGTAATATCTTTCGACGTTATACATTTTCTTTGTATTTCAACGAGTCTTGGCCAATAAGACTTATAAGCAAACAGAAGGTAAATTGAATTCACTCAACTCGATCCCTTATGATACACCCCTGGGGATATTCTTATCAAGATCCCGCAGTACACCCCCGAGGGTCTCTATTGCCAAAACTATTATGGGTCAGATAAATGGGAATGAGACACCAAGGTTACATTGTCAACTAGGATGGCAGATATTATAGAAATTTGTATATAATTTGTATTATACAATTTCTATCTCGTTGAGAGTACGATAGGCTTGTCATGGCTGCCACAGAAGTGAAGTGTTTTAGCGGGGGTCGCTGGTAGCACGTGTAACTCCTAAACGACGTCTAAGTGAGAGGGAAAGTCTGAAAATGCTAAGCGAAACTAAGTCGCTAGCAGAAGCTAAGATTCTTCCTTTTCCTACAACAAATCTAATAATTTATAATACCAATTTAAGTTGTTATCTCAAAGTTAATATTACCTTCGTAAGCAGAGATGTTAGAAGAAATGAGTTTCCGGGTTTTTAATTCAAAAGGAAGTTGTTCAAACAATTAGTGAAGAATATAATGGAGTCCATGTATATATTAAACTTACCCAAGGATACATAAAATATCGGCTTACAGAATATTCATCTCTCATAAGATGTACATATATTGGTTGTCTTTATTGAGTATCTCAAAAGAAAAACATGTAAATATTTTATCTTACAAAAAATTTCAAAAACAGGTATATGGTAATAAGCTCACTCTCTGTTCCGTGGTGGAGCGTTAACCTAACGGTTTAAACATGTTAGTGTACTTTACTCTACTGGTTACCCCTTTGGGAAATACAAGCGTAAGTAGAGGTGTAATAAAATATGACACGTAACATGTTATACTTAAGCAACGCTGCTTTATCGTATTTTTTTTTGCTTGTTTTAAGAGTGCAAACTGGTCTAAAACTTTAAAACCTATTAAAGACAACCTGATCCATTACTTCTTTCAATTGGATTACAGATGAGTATACAATACGTCTATACCATTGACATTTTGATGCGCGTGTACGTAATACAATTTGTGTGGATTAACCCAACTGTGCTGTGAACGGAATTGCTTGGGGTCGTTGGGTCGACGGGTCGTGGGGTCGTGTGTGGTCATCTAGATAACATACGACGCGTGAGGACCGCGTAAATCAGATGGAAAAAACGGTGCGCATTTAGGGAAATAAATAACGTGATAAGTACACCTTTAACTGTGGGTGTGTATTTTCAGGTCACCCTTTATATACAAAAGTATTAATGACACATTTGCTTACGGTATGGGACAGTCTGCTAACAATCCCAACTACTAATACGATCAACGTATTAACATTCTTTCGATCAAGCAGCGCAAAGCGCTTAACTGTACTTCACGCCTCATCTGACATATTTTTTAAAGCGCTGTTGAATGTTATAGACTTAAATATATACAAGTTAAGTGATTTATGGGTAAACTTTCTTTATGTTATCATAAAATTCCTAGTTTAGTTTTCATTTATTCAAATTAGTTTGAAAGTTAACAAAAGCTTTCGCCAGATAATGATTAAAAAACTTATAGACGAATTATTTATTTTAATTGAAAAAGTTCGATAAGTTAATAATATTTTCAATTCATAGACGATTAATATGTATATAATTATATATGTACAAGAAATTATTAAGTGGAGATGTTTTCACACACATTAAATTTTTATATCTATTCATACTGTTTTCTTATATGATATCTTAATTAGGTATTGTTATCTTTGCCTATTCTGCATTCCTCTCTAAAAAGATATCAGTCACAATAAAAATTATATAGAAAATAAAATTGTCAGGAAAATGTATTGTAACGTAAATTATTGTGAGAAATGTGACGTACTAATAATAATTATATTCTGTTCATTTGTGCATAGTGGTTAACCTCAAAGTATTGAATGGTTATAACCCCAACGGCTGAACGTAGTATTGCGATGAACTTAAAACATGATTACATTAGTGATGTAGGCAATTGCTGTGAAGAGATTTAAGATTAGAACCGCGCGCTGCCAAAACATAAAAAAAACTCAACCGCGGACAATGTTTCGTACACAGTTCGAGACATGTCGACCATTTTGAAAATTCATACGTGTATTTAACTAACGATGTTTGGTTGTATACTGTTTTCATATTCATTTGTATATTTTAGTATTAAATGGTACGAAATGTTGTGTTGTTTTTATACTATTGTATAGTTATCTTCTCTATTTTATGTTTATTATAGGCACGCCAATAAATAGTATTATTTACTATTAAACAATACATAATGTGTGCGTACGTATGTATGGCGCTCTTTGGGGGAGGCCTATGTCCAGCAGTGGACTAAGATAGGCTGATGATGATGATGATGATGATGATGAATGTATGCGTAGGTATTTATTTTCTTTTATTATTAAAATCATCTTACATTGCCATATATATGTATATCTATAATTAGAATGATTGGGGCTAAATGAAGCTCAAATCATATTTAACAGTAAATGGAACGGTAAATTGAACGTTAAAGTATTCCAAACGAGTAAATACAAAAATAATAACGCTACTTTAGCTTTTTCAACAACTATTTTAAGAACATTAGGATGAATTGTTTTCAAGTATGAAATATAAAAGACATTCGTGTTCGGTGCTCCGATGTATTTCATTTTACTAGCTACCCTAACACAAATTTTCAAAGAATTAACAGCAAGTTTTCGAGACATGAACGAACGTTATAGACGTTACATCTTCTCCCTGTCATTATTAGTACTACATTTTTCTGCCCAGCACTTCGACGATAGCTATTAAATATATATGCACGACATTTAATATTGTCAAGTAGTGAATTTTTCGTCATAGAGGCTGGCTTAGTTGTCAGACGATAAATTTAAGTGCTAGTATTTATCTTTTAAACAAAATATCTGTACAAAGAATACCTACATTTAACGAAGATTCCTAATCACATAGTGGTCTCCCAAAAAATATCTTGAACTATCAACAAAAGGTTTGAGGGTCTCTCAACAGTTGATGCTTAGCTCCCATTGTTATACATCTTATTGTAAATAAACCTACGTAATAAGCAGACAATTGTTAAAACATGATCTTTTACCTCAGCCCTCGAAAGTTTTTATAATATAATGTTTTTATAGTATAATATAATGTAGCTCTGACAAAGCTTCGATATTATTTAATTTTGAATACAGGTAATCATGGATTAAAAACGTAAATATAACGTGGTTTATTCCCTTATGACATCACATTTATGTAGCGTAAACAATAATGTACCTACATCGAAATTACTAGCGAAAATGTTATTTCAGTTGACGTTATTGTTAATAAGCGCTGACGAGGTAGTGAGTTAAAATACGGTATAAAATTATATAGCGGCAATGAAATTTATTATGTCTGAAAGCCAATATTGGCCTTGTGGAAGATATAATGATGCCATGAAAGTTTATTGGCGTAATCTTGGGCAAAAGACCGCTAAACGTTCGATGCGGGAAACGACACCAAAACGAAGTAGTGAAGGTGTTAGGTTCACAGTGTGAAGCGATGTTTATGTTAGTCCTAATGTAATTAGACATAAGCTTATTCCGATAAGTGATTGGTTTTTTGTAATGGATATTGTCGTTCATTGGGTCGAGCGAAATCAAATAGATTGCGAAACTCTAAATGCATACTTTAATTACGTAACAGTTGATAGCTGAAGGTAATAAATTATTTATGGTATATCAATAAAAAAATACAAGAAAATGAAAAGGTAAAATCGGACAAAACGCGGCTATACCATATGTCAACTAGCTATACTATTAACTATATTATTTACCATCGATAAATCATCACGGCTTAGTAACATCAAAAGAAAAAGTTAAAGCTTTAAAATATTTATCTTGAAATAAATACTTCAAAATATTGGTCACCATTTAGAGAGCAACTTTAGTGCTATAAAAAGCCGCTTCACAAAATTGCTAAATAAACTCGATAATCTCTTTAATATTCTAAATGCCTGGAGATTCTAAAGGGATATTAGATTCGTGATCGTCAGCTAAGTAGGAACAAAGTACTGTACAGTAGTTTTCTTCGCAAGCCAAGCGCAAACATCAACAAGTTTTTATATAATTTTTTGGTGAAAAATCGGAATTATTTGTTAAACATCGGCCGCATGAATTATTTAAAACTAAGAATGCTATTTGTTGTGTACGTACTAAATAACATTCTTAGATTTATATTATGTTTAACAACTCTGCCTAACTCTTCGGGTATTATAGGCGTGAAGATAAAAAAAAAGATTCAAAATTTCAACGTGTTCACAATAGTATATTTAATAAATCTGCTATTTGAATTGTTGAAAATTGTACGTACACGGTTTAAATTTCATTAAGGTACCATTTTCACTCCTGATCACTTACTTTCAAGGATCAATTTTAAGGATGGCATAGACAAACTAGAACATGGAGCGTTCGAACTTGATCCTAAGAGGTGGTGGCTTACGTGGCCTGTGGATTTACTGGTCATTAACCTTAACTAAGGAGATACGGATAGTGACTTTGATTTAAATTGACGACAAATAAACTGGTTGTGTTTATTTAAATATTTACATATGTATATATCTTTGTCAATGGTTTGCAGGATCTGCTTTGTTTAAGTATAAAGTCCTAAGATATTATTATTACTATAATCATCGTCCGTAATGTACTTCAGAATTATATTTCGTATGTTATCACAGCTTTATAACTCTGATGTAACTCTTATAGTTTAATAGCACATGCTATTAAACTATAAGAGTTACTTGAGTTAAGGTCATCGAGCGCATTAGCTGGTGCTATGGCATCAAAAATAATTTGACGTCTACAAAGTTAAATTGAAATCCATTACTTAATTATTTACAAATGGGATTAATGACAAAATGAAACACGATGACAATAGCCATCAGTGTATTATGTTGTCTGCAGTAGGTATATGAACGGTACATACAGTACATGCGGTAATATGAAAATTTGCCATTCCACAACCAATCGCGTTAAATGCTTTTGCGTTAATCCATTTGCAACGTAAACGAGCAGAGTGCAATAAATATTTCTAGGTAAATTATATTTCAACAACTCGTAGGTAAATTGATGGTACTGTCATTGAAGTTACCTTGGACGGATTATGAAAAACATTTGCTTGAATTTAATTTGCCCTAACTTACGCCTCTCTCGACATGTTTACAAGTCACTCAACTCCTGTCGAGCTTATTGGTGGAATATTATCGTAAGTGGTTCTCGAAGGCAGTGGGAGTGTTTGTCGTCTAAACCTATATCGAAACTTTGAAAATATTATTTTATTTTAAGAGTACATTGATGATTCTAATATTATTAAGAAATTACTTTTGTTAAAAAAATTTATATTATATTACAACGCTTCTTGAATATATACTTTGTATAGCACAATTGATAAATTATAATTAAATATCAACTCAAAAGTGACAATATGATTTTTTTCTACTAATAATATTTAACAGAATAGAATTTGCCTGGAATTACTATCTAATAATTATAAGGGACTATAAAATATTATATATCACTTTGAAACCTTTTTATAAGTCAAATAAAATAAAATAGAACTTTAAAATAATGTGTAAATTGTTAAAATCGTAAACATCTTCTGCATGGCACCAATGTGACGTAAAACAATGGATAATTTGGCCGTACAATATCAAATCATACAAAATTATCATTATGTTTAAAAACATGTAGGCGAAACTCGGTTAGGATCGTTGTAATCGTATTAAAAGCTACGTAGAAATAAACAGCGTGAGTTGCTTACATCGAATCACCAGAATGCCAACTTGTCACTTCCATAGAAAGAACGAAAAGAACATGTTACATAAAGGTAAAATGAAAGGTATGGAAGTCGTCGCAACACGCCCACGATAATGACGTCGTGTAACAAGTTCTCGAGACGCAGTTGCGAATTGTTAACGACGCTTGTAACAGGCCGACTGCTAGACATGGCTAAAAGCTTTCAAACTCTAAGGCTCGTGTCACACTATGAAATCCCCAATCACTGTGACACTGAATTATTATATCATAAATATTTTCCAATGTAAAAAGAAATTTTTATTTGTGAGTTTGATAAAAACACCGTTATTTATGCTTTTAGTTAGGTAGTAACAAGGATATAACCTTTATACGAAATGGTTTTTGAATGGTTTCTTACATTTTTGTATGTTTCCTCATTATGCAAAACCTGATAAGTCGATATTTAAAAAGTTTACTCTGGCGATAACCTGTTAATAATTAAGATGTAAGTTATTTTTTAAGGCGAGAAAATCTTTTATTTTATTAGTCTTTCATTTAAACACTATCAATAAGCACCGATACTGTCCGCGCAGATGGTTCCCGAAATTCGTGGTTGATTTTCACGTTATAAATATTAGTATAAATGCTAGTAAGTAGTTAAGCTGATCATTTTATAAACCAATTTCAAAAACACACCATCAACAATCTTTAAAAATGATCCGTCATTGATTATTTGATTATTTTACTCGAAATTACATTAATTTTGGCTATTTCAATTTCAATAAAAACACAATTTATTCATAGGTAGGTACAACATAAATTAAGCTACGTTCCAAACGATATCAGTGAAGCAATAAACTGTATTTAGAGTTACGATTTCTGTTGTAACATTTTAATGGCAGTCTTTTGTTCTATTAATTGAAAGATTTGTTAGCAATATTAGTGCTTGGAAATTTTATGGGTTATTGGAAAATAAATTACCGCAACGGTCACTGAATCGGTCTAATGTGCTGAGCTTCGTGTTCTTCTCACGACTATTAGACATCTGGAATGTTTCTAGGTATCAGTTCGTTGCTTAACTACGGGTACCTAAAACACGCTCGATATAGGAAACCTCAACATGAATACTGTATATTGTGTTGTACAATGTACAAGGCATAAATACTGAGACGTATTAGAAGTGAAGAAATTCATATTTCATTACAAATCCACAGAAATAGAAGCAGTTCTTTAATAAGCCTATAATCCAATTATTTCTTTTAATAATATACGAACCAGATACGGACGTACAATATAAAAAATCCGCCAAACTACGTATAAGTTTGTAGGCGGATAAGTAGCTCTCCGTTATACATTGCCGAAAACATACAAAATCACTTAAATTGTAATAATGAAACTAAATGGAACTTACTATCGATTGATACAGTATTTACCTGGAACGATGATTAATTCAATTTCGCTTATATCCATTTAGGTCTCAATCCGATGCTGTTCTTTTATTCTATTATTATTGAACTTTGTAATGACCTCTCTAAGACATTCTATAAGACATCTAATCTGCGACCAGGCACTGGGACAACGTGGTTGACTGTGGCTCTCCTCTTAGACTCTCATTCTGAGAGGATACTCTTATACAACAGTGGACCAATAAAAACGCTTATGATATAAAATTATAACCAATAATTAGTATCACTTATTAACTAAATTGCCATTCCTGTGCAAAATCACTCTGGAAGTGATTTTGCCGAGGCACATTAGGACCTAGTTATTAATATCGTCGTTTGTGATTCAATAGTAGTCTTGTCGGTATTAAGCCGGGCAAATAATTCCATCCAACGTTTGGCATTTGTCCAATATTAAATTATGTAAGAGGTTTCGAGATTTTAATATATTGCACTTCATTCGCACACTTGTTACATTATATTTTTCGGCCATTTCTCTTCGCTAGTTATTGTATTTCGTAGAATATGTCATGCGATCGGGATCCTAGGGGAATTTTAATGGGTTTTCGAATAATGTTTGCTAATGGCATACGTCATAAGCATATATATATGGCTGGCGTAAGCGATATTCGGCTCGCCCAGTCTACGCCGGATCAGTGTTATGGGCTTCAGTAGATACGTATATCCATTATACCCTATGTGCAAGACGAGATTCTTGATCGATAATTATACGGAATCTGGTTACGTTAATTTTTTCTATAATAGGGCATGATATGTGCTTGCTTATATTTGGGAACAAATGAAATGATAGATGGTTAATTCTATTTCCGAATCGATTAACACCATAAAACAAGAATGTGAGACAAATCATAAAATATTATATTGTTTTTTTTGTTATTGTCAAATTAAAAATTTAAAAATACGACGTAGACTGTATTGTAGCAAACGCATCTTTGATCTCAGGAGTAGGATACAGTTAGAAGCTAATCAATTGCTTTTGTATTAAAATTTTATAAAATTCAAAAAATTTACTTCATTTTTTGAATATTATAAAATTTTAATATCGATTTGGCAAGTAAAGCCTCCAGATATCTCTGGTGATAACTCGAAATGTTACATGTTGGAAACAGTACATACTCGTACAATGTTTTAATCAAAATGTATCTAAATTTTCACCAAAATAGAACGTGAAAATATACAAACAGAACGGAAGTAGTTTTACGAGTAAACAAGAATCGATAGAAACGAATCGAATCGCAATAGGAATCAGTGATCCGTCAGGATTTATATCTTTTCGGTCATAGCCCAAAATAACTGGCAACTTTACATAAAAAAATCAAGGTAGTAAAAAAGACAAATAAATTCCCCTTACTCTGGACTATAGCCTCTATGAAACCTGGCTCTGCTCCAAATTCGACATAAAGCGAGGCTCTCTTAATTTTTATGATCTAGAATCTGCTCGTAACATTTCACGACGGAGACTCTCATAATCGATTTTGAACCTTAAGTGTTGGTAATACAATCCAATCCACTTGTGTTCGTTAAGTGGATTATCCATAATATATATTCTTCCTGACGTAAAGATCGGCATTACTGTGTGGATAATCATAATTACCTGTTATGTTCATGGATGATAGGGCTTCGCGGTACAAATTTTAATTTATTCCAAAATTAACGATTATTATCTTATATCAGGTTTCTACACAACAATGCGCTTGGGGCGTCAAAGGGTAACTTCGTAGGGAGTGTCAGGGGCTGTGCTATGCGATCATTATTCCAACACATTATCAACGTGGCGGTTATTGCTATAAAATCTTTTAAAAAGACCTATGTCCAAGCAGTGTCCCTAAAACTGTGCAGTTTTTACATAATATTCATTTTTGTTTATGATTTTATCTTTTAAAATTTGATTTTCTCTTAAATTCAAAGCAAATTTTATGGTTATTGTCACCCTCGCTTCAAACTAACAATGGACTTCATCAGTGATCACAATTCGCCTGATATAGTAAAAATTACGAGTACCTACTATTAATTTGAAAACAATGAAATATCAAAATTTGCAGCGATATCTTTGTATTTCAAAATAAAATTTTATCTTCAGTGTCAATTAAATAAATTAAATCATAAATTCATTGGAACGTGAACGCGGCCTTTGAATTTATAATGAACAAAAAGATATTAAACAATGCCTCCAATATTGATAAGTGTCACTTGAATAAATTTATAAACTGAGAAATAATACAATATCGGTCATTTTTATTATTACATTCACGCCAGATCCTTAGCGGGAAAGCATAAACCATCCAATACCAAAAATTTTTATCCTTACAGACCTCACACGCTTCGCGTACATTCATACACGCATTTGATATATATTGATTACGCAGGCTTTTAACTTCCCCATTAATCAGTATCTAAACTATTTGGTATCAATGAATTTTATCATAAAATTTAGCATTTTTGCTACAGAAATAGGTACGGTAATAACATGGCAACCTCTTATAAAACATTCCACTGACGCTCCTAAAATATCTTTATATTAATGCCATGTCAGAATGAATGCACGTTTAAATATAAAGAATAGGGTTCTTATGAAGAAAATCCTTACTTAGCTCTGCGTGTCCTTATTTGCAGAGATTTGGCACAGCTCCAACCTAAGATTCGGGCAGTAACATCATTGAGGATATTTACAGTTTTACGATGTTAGGCAGAGGGAATGTGTTATTCAAACTTTCGTGGGATAAATAAGACTTAATACCTAAGTAAATATATATGACTAAATCTACTGTTTACCTTTAATCACTCTGTGCCTATACTGTAAGAGAGCTGCTGTGGCGATATAATATATGTATAATAATAATAATAAATATATGTAGGTACAAATATGAATGTCAAAAGTTTCTGTGGTGTCTAACGGGTTACTCAAGTAATTTAAACCTCAATAACTATAATTTTAAGACAACAACAACAACAAACTATCATAAAATATTTTTAGTCTCGTTTACACTGATATTACAGTAACGGTACATATTCCGATTAGCTATATATAAAGATGAGTTTATTAAAATTCAGAGTCGGGTACCATACGATTTTGGAACTGACATTTTCTAGTGGATATTTCTAATATTGGCTCGGAGTTGGGTTCGTGCCCAGTGCATAGATCTATAGTCTCACCACATATTCCATAGTTGGACGTAAACATAACTGGTAAAACGTGGGCACTCCTCGGCCTACCTCTTCAAGGATTACAGGCGTGATGTTACGTGTTACCCTGTATCAACATTAATATGTAACGACGTATAATGACAGAACAGCCTAATATCATTCAGCTGATTGTTTCACGCCCGCCGACTGACTGCTCAACGCGCGAGCACATCCAAACTGTCATTAAAATCTTACTTATCAACAAGGTACTCACACAACTAATACTATTAATTATGCGGAATTTATTTAATTAGGGCTTACTCGATGCCTACTATCATTCTTCTCAGTAAACTCTGGTTCGTATAGAAAATGTGTTAAGATAACATTGTTGTACAAAAATAAAGACATGTTTGAAAGTTATTCTTTTCTTTGAATTTAAAATATTGTAGCATTTGTCTACAAGCACTAGAAAATTCACCGTTTTTTAATTGTAATAACATCGAAAAGCGGTAATTTTTTTAATAAAGTTAAATAAAAAACTCGCATAAACTATCATCTCACTATTGGGTGTCTAAGAATGAGATGAATTCAGGCCATAACTTGGCGCACTAACCAATTGCGGGTTGGTAAACTTAAGCAATATTATCTTTTTGCTTATTTTATCTTTTGCACGTTCAATCAAATGATACATGTATTAATTTATTAAGTATTCGACACGTTAACAGCAGAGCCGCGGCCGGAAGCTAATTGGAAACGAAGGCGTGACAGGAATTTATCAAACCGCGTACAATCTTAGCTACACCTTTTGATATAGGTCGGTACATACCGTAAACTTTCCATAGATACAAGAAGTAATACGTAGGTAATCCTTTTTATATCTATGATCTTAGGAAACAATGAATATATGACAAAAATATTAACTTTGGATATGTGCCCGATAGATGGCGATAGGCTCACCACCTATTCCATACTGGGACGTAAAAACGTATGCGGTGAGACGTGGGAGTGCTCTACATTCCTCTGCTTACCTCTTCGGGGATTACAGGCGTGAAGATAAAAAAAAATGTCATATTTGCTATGTAGTCAGTTGGTGTTAAGATCATAAGATATATTTGAAACTTAAATACAAATATATATACTCACAATAACACAGTTTTGAAAAATTAATGTTTGGTTTATCACTAATACTAATACTCTAATACTAATATCACTAATACTCTTCATATTTGTGATATAGAAACAGCGTTTTAAATAGAAGTAGATTATTAGCTAAAATTAATAATATACAAATAAATGTAGATAAAATTATTTAATCCATTATCTTTATTTATAATTTTGAGTATATCTATACATTGTATAAATAGTTTCATTGTATTAGTAGATATGGAAATTCGAGAAGCGAGCATTACCAGAAGATATGTTACAAAAGATTTGTCAAAGTATCGTAATAAAAATGTCGTCTGGAACAAAAAACAACTTCCTGCGTGCCGCCGCACGCCGCTGACAGGTCGAACTACCTCGCATTCAATATTTACTGCTTACGTGTACGATTTACGGTTAGAATATCCGTCCAATATCGACGGACCCACACTTCAGTAGGGCACATTTGTTCGCGACTGTACCTTTATTTAAATATTTATCACAGTTCTACGGCAATGCTAGTGTTAGGATATCGAAATACACACGAATATACATTTGTATACACGAATGGACAGGTGTTTTTTTTTATTTTTCTAATATTCTGCCACACGTTAAAAAGCTAGATTTTTGAATATTAATACATATGGAACAAATCTATACTAATAATATAAAGCTGGAGTTTGTTTGATTGTGTGAACGCGCTAATCTCAGGAAATATTGGTCCGATTTGAAAAATTCTTTCAGTGTTAGATAG
>DWEJ01001715.1:0-12526 GCA_018245835.1 Mysoria sejanus stolli | reverse complement strand
GGTGGCATTCTATTCCCAATCGGGCACATATCCGGACTCCGAACCACTACTACAATTTTAATTTAGATTTTCTAAAAATTTTTCTAGAAAATTTCTGAATTAGGAAAACTCTTTTGTAGTGTTCGACCCGGGAATCGAACTCGGGACCTCCCGATCGGCAGTCGCACTTGCAACCCACACGACCAATGAGGTAATCAATTATTGAATTAGATCAAATAAATACTATTTCCTCCTGATAATATAATCCAAAATAAGTCAATAATTAGGTACTATGCTAAATCTATTTTAACATTCCTAACCTAAAATCTACAAAACTGACAATCAGATTATCCTAACGACTGTTTGGATAAACATATGGCTGGTGCCTCCCTGGATTACATTATGTGAATAACATTTCCTAAAGCACAATAAATTTAATTCCTTCAGTTAATGGAATTTAGTATGACAAACACAAACGGTATAGCGTCTAATCTTTACTATTCATTTTTTAGTTTTAACGCACATGTGTATTCTGGTAATAATATTTTAATATTTTAAAAATTTTACGCAATTTAACGTAATATAAATTTTATTTGAAAAATTTAACGCAATTTATCTTGTACGAAGTTTGATCATATTATTAAAAGAAAAAGTTACGACGTACTTCCGGTTTTTCTATGTATTTCTTTAAAGTAATACTTATATACAACATATTCATTTAAAACATATCATAGCCAATTACTAATAATAATTTATAAAAAAAATTATTCAGCACCTTAACTTATAATAAAAAATTCCTTCAAATTAAACATACAGTATTTGATTTTATTGATTGCATTTCCCGGGTGAAGTATCCACAGCGCATGCCTGAAACCAGCTCTGAAAATTCGTGACTGCAGCTCCGCAAAGGTGAGTTTTTCATATTTCCAGATAAATTCCCTGTTTCACAACGTGAAAGACACTCGGTAAGTCAACACTTTATTCTTTTAGAGCATGGTCATTCTTATGAGGTAATAATTTCAAAATGCGTGTTTGCTTTTATTTGGATTGCCGGTCACATATTTGAAATTACGCAATTTCTTTTGGTATATAGTAAGAGAAAACGATAATTATCATAAAATATTGCTTTAAATTTTTATTTGCAATGTATGCTCAAGTTTTATAGGAAAAACCAAGAGGTCTCACTTAATAACATTCATTTTAACATAATTCTCCACAATTGTTTCAAATAAGTAACAAAATAATCAATTGATGGCTTATATTATCGTGGATTGTATTTTATTACTATTTTGCTGTAATTTTGTATTGTGTGTGACATTAGTTTTCTATATTTTGGCTTATTGTAAATCAAAAATCGAACCATAATAATTGACTTTTGATGACGGCTGCTTATTTATAAAATATCACCAATACATCCGTTCTGAGAGCTTCAATATATGTTACGTATATAGAATATGATTAGCAAAGTGGCTGTAGCAGGTCGCAATAATATAATATCAATATAACATGCACAAGATGGAGGCGATGGATCTTCCACCAGTACATGTGCGGCGTGCACATGGGATGGCACGCAGCCGGCCCGTAGTGCGACACACAATTTCTAATTCTGCAAGCTACAGCATGTCATTTGCAAATACATCCGTATAAATGTATCTAAAGCTTGCTTCCGCTAATTTTAGAATGAATGAACTCGAGCGCTGTTATTATGATCGTTAATGTGACTGTCCTCACGTGGAGTTATTTGGCATCTTTATTTCATTGTATCTGACAATAATTACACATTTTATATTTTTAATTTTATTTTTCAACCTTAAGTGGTTGAAGTGGTTGAAGTTACGTAGTAAATATAGGTACGTGTTGTGGTGATAAATTTAAAAACTTAATACAAACAATTACCAAGATTTTAAAGTGGCCTTCTGTTAAGTAAGGGTGAGTAAGACTGCGTACATATTGTGTTACATATACTATGGTATACTTGGGAGCAGGCTGGCCGTCTGTTGTCCTGTGCGCAGGGCTGTTCCCGCAGGAGGAAGGCTAGCCGACGTTACTGTGCAAGTTGCGTCAGTATCACGACCGGGTCGATACGCGCTGGGCGAGCGGCGCTCTGACGTAGCCGAGAACAAATGCTGTGCTGAGGTCTTCGGCGATTACAGGCGTGATGTTACATAAGCAGTTTTGTAATTCACGTGATATTAAACATATAGTGTTTTAGTACTATTTTATACTCAGACGAATTGAATATTTTTGCTTTAAAAACATATTTTTTGAATTTAACAACAATATTTGTTTCGTTAAACAGAGTAACTTGCTGATACCCTAACGCCGTACAAGTGAGACATCAAGATGGGCAAAGAGAAGACGCACATTAACATCGTGGTGATCGGACACGTGGACTCCGGCAAGTCCACCACCACCGGCCACCTCATATACAAGTGCGGCGGCATCGACAAACGTACCATCGAGAAGTTCGAGAAGGAAGCCCAGGAAATGGGCAAAGGCTCCTTTAAATATGCTTGGGTACGTATTGCACAGTGGGTAATATAACGATCACCTCTGCCTACCTCTTCGGAGGTGACGTTATATTAAGTCGGGTACGTAATAAATTGTGGTGTGACTTATTTATCGATGACGCTTTTATAGATTTCCATATGGGGATTTCCATATGGGGTGTTACCATTCTGTGCTCCAGGTACTGGACAAGCTGAAAGCGGAACGCGAGCGCGGCATCACCATCGACATCGCGCTGTGGAAGTTCGAGACCGCCAAGTACTACGTGACTATCATCGACGCGCCCGGCCACAGGGACTTCATCAAGAACATGATCACGGGCACCTCGCAGGCAAGGCCTCCGGCGGTCGCCGACTGTACAGTGGCGCGCGGGCGGGCGGTGCTGGAGTGGCGCGCGTGTGTGTGTTGCAGGCGGACTGCGCCGTGCTGATCGTGGCGGCGGGCACGGGCGAGTTCGAGGCCGGCATCAGCAAGAACGGGCAGACGCGCGAGCACGCGCTGCTGGCCTTCACGCTGGGGGTCAAGCAGCTGGTGGTGGGCGTCAACAAGATGGACTCCACCGAGCCGCCCTACCACGAGGCGCGCTACGAGGAGATCAAGAAGGAGGTCTCCTCTTACATCAAGAAAATCGGTCAGTCTTTCGATACATTAGCTAATATTTGATATGAAACTCACAACGCAACAGACCTTTAACGATTTCATGCAATAAAACGGAAAGTTAAATTCTCTCTGACCTACCTCTTATACGAGTAAATACGAATATGTGCTCAGTTACCTAATGGTGTGAGCACTCGTGACTGAGCGGTGTCGTGGCGGCAGGGTACAACCCGGCCACCGTGGCCTTCGTGCCCATCTCCGGCTGGCACGGGGACAACATGCTCGAACCCTCCGACAAGATGCCCTGGTTCAAGGGGTGGACCATAGAGCGCAAGGACGGCAAGATCGAGGGCAAGACTCTGATCGAGGTAAGCGGCGGGTGGCGACGTTTTTGAACGACTGCAGTGAGGATCAGGACCGCGGCTCACGTGTAACGTTGCAGGCGCTGGACGCCATCCAGCCCCCGTCGCGCCCCACGGAGAAGCCGCTGCGGCTGCCGCTGCAGGACGTGTACAAGATAGGAGGCATAGGCACCGTGCCCGTGGGCCGCGTGGAGACCGGCGTGCTGAAGCCCGGTACGTGGCGCGCCGCGGGAGCCCCGGCGCCGCGCGGCCCGGGGCTCACGCGGCGCCTGCTGCACAGGTATGGTGGTGGTGTTCGCGCCCGCCGCCATCACCACCGAGGTGAAGTCTGTGGAGATGCACCACGAGGCGCTGCAGGAGGCCATGCCCGGCGACAACGTGGGATTCAACGTCAAGGTTACAGATTATACACTAGAATACGATTGCACTTTTGGGCAGACACACATGTATAAGCCTGCCACTCGCCTTTCTGGTGTTAATCGAGTACCAGATTTGTACACTTCCTTGCCTGCAATTGTGAACTGTTAGGTAATTGAAATTTGAAATATGTAATGACAAATAAATTTATTTAACTTTACGAGGGAGCCAGAGGTTTCCGAACCGGCGTGCACGAATGACAAAGATGTTAGGCGCTGGCTGGCTCGGTGATGTAATAACTAGTGGCAGCCATTGAGCCGGCGTGGTCGCCCGCAGAACGTGTCGGTGAAGGAGCTGCGGCGCGGCTACGTGGCCGGCGACTCCAAGAACTCCCCGCCCAAGGGCGCCGCCGACTTCACCGCGCAGGTACGCGGGGCATGGTCGCAAGTGTGACTGCCGATTGAGAGATTTTGGGTTCGATTCCCGAGTCGGGATATTAAAAGTTTTTCTAATATGCAACCGCTAGTGGTATCTCGGAGTCCGGCCAAGTGCCCGGTGTATGGCAATAGAGTTACCCCCTATTCCATGGTGAGATGTACTGGTGACACGAGGGAGTGTACCTCGTGGCATGTATATGAAAATTCATAATGTAACAAATATAATTATATTGACAATAATATTTTGGAACATATACTTCTCCACATCCGACTTTCTGATTCCAAAGAAAGTATCAAGACGTGTTGTGATGACCGATCCATCAGCTGGAAAATTAATTACAGTGCTTAATTATAGTGCTTAAATTAAATATCTAAATAATAGGAGTGTTCTACATTCCTCTGCCTAGTTCATCGGAGATTACAGGCGTGATGTTATGTTCAGAAATAAAAAAATAAACACTGTCCGTTCCTCGCTCTAGCCCGCGCTAAGATTTCGATTTTTAATATGATATTTTCGTATATACTTTTGATATCTGGGACAACACAGCATAGAACGCATTGCAGCTGAGCGGGGTGACGCTATAGGCACAGTGGCTGACGGCAGTCGGACACGCAGCAGTCGCACGCGGGCTCGGCAGCGAGCCGGTGACGACAATATTACATATTTGTAAAATTTTGCCCGCTTGGTCATTTCTTCGTAGTTACTCGAACCACGTTACATTCTCTACAAATGAAGAAATGTGTGGGTCTCAGGTGACCTGCGTTGAATATGTTTTATTGTTATTTTTCTTAATCGTCAATGTAGCTGCAATTTGAAATAGTATCTGGTGCTATTACGGTCCAACGTGCGTAGGTGATCGTGCTGAACCACCCGGGACAGATCAGCAACGGCTACACGCCGGTGCTGGACTGCCACACGGCGCACATCGCCTGCAAGTTCGCCGAGATCAAGGAGAAGTGCGACCGCCGCACCGGTGAGCCGCACACACGCACGCACACACGCACGCACACACAGGCACGCACACGCGCACGAGGCACTCGTCGTAGAACGCCGTCGCGCGTCGCGCCGTCGCGCCGCGTCGAGAGCTCGCTGTAGCGTCACCATGGCCAGCTTCCTGGTTAACTTTTGCCACCTGGGCTCATTATTTACATCCCATGTTCGCTCTTACATCTTCATTTACCTTAAAACAAACAGTAAAATTAGCTCAGAAACTATAAGCGTCTTGATATTTCTCTACGAAATGTTTCATATGATATTAAAATTAATCTAAGATCTTCTAATATCAGTATGTATTGTAACTATGTCCACGACTTCGTCAGTGTGGAATTTAACAAATTCTAGAATGGACGTGGCCTAAGTTACTCCTTATTAAACCAGCTATCTGCCAGTGAATGTCACGTCTAAATGGGTCCAGCCGTTCCAGAGACTAGCCGGAACAAACAGATAGACAAACAGAAATGATAAAAATGTTTTTTTTTTGGTATATGTACCATGTATACATACTTATGCATTTAGTAAAAAGCTGTTATTACACGCTTTATATTAGTTTCAACTGTATGTATGTATGTTTGTGAGTAACTTTTCAGACGGTTTTTTTTTTTGCGCCCAGACAAGTTTGGAAAAGGGCCACCCTCCGGAGATTGCGTGGGAGGGAGGTGGTGAATGTTCGACTACGGCCGCTAACGGCAACATTCCATAATTATGGAGTTTTAACTTCTGCCTTTTATAGCACACGTATACTACGCGCACCGGTTTTTCCGTACCGACACCGGTGTGAACATAAGCATGCAACGCCGTGCTATGGATAGAGACGGAAGTTATATAAACTAGTGTGTGGTGTGGCTCGCACTATACAAAAAGAAATGTAAGTGTCAAAATATACAAAGAATAATTATACAGTGGGCGTCTATATATGTGATAAATTTAATAAAAATGTTAGGATGTTCCGATAACCTAAGTATTAAGTTAGTTACAACAAGCTTAAAAAAAACCCGCACCAAAAGTGTTATGAGGCAGAATATAAGAAAAGAAACCATATGCATATCGCCCGAGGTGATCTAACAGCATTTACCTCAAAGAGCCTGCGTTTACAGAAAAATATATAAAATTTGCGAATACTGTGTGGAATAGTATTGGAATATAGAAGCTCAAAATTTTACCACAAATTTATGGACGAGATGCTTTTTACTTTCAGTTTCATTTCAGGTCAATGCCATGTCAAATGGTTTCGAAAGCTGAAATTAAGCTTTATCTGTTTATAAATATCACTTTTAGTGCAAAATTTAATTAAGCCTGTGTGCGGTCCACATTAATTTTAGGCTATAATTTCATGTGTAATAAGCACTTGCCTAATCGTGGTTAGATTAGTGAACCTGACTATTGCACCGAGGGTCATGGGTTTAGTATTTGTTGTGTTTCGTTGCAAAATAATATACATATTAGGATATATTTATTATGTAGTTTATGAGCCGTTTGGTTACCATAACACAAGCTGATGTGTCCAGACATTATTATTAAAATAACAATTATCTTACTCGTAAAGTGTGTAAGAACATGTGAAAGAAAATTAATCACGAAACATTGAAGTGATGTTTTCTATGTAACACCAGAATATAGTGTTCTAGCGATATAATGTACATTATTAGATATAAAATTCTATTCAAAAGATGATAAGACAGAAAATTGCCATAAAGAGAGCTGAGTGGCGGCCGGTAATTGATATCTTTGTCATGTCAGCTACAGCCGGCAGTGTCTTGAGTAACGTCGGTCGCGGCAAAGTTTACTTAACAGTTGACTAGGAATCTAATTTAAACCAACGGCCATAGGACCGTCGGCTCGTTATTCGATACAATTACAGAGATAATTCCGCCTCAACGATTATTTGAAATATCACTAGGGATGAACGATTTGCTAAAAAAAATTGTTACATCCAAAATGGTATACCATTATCGGGTTAAAAATAAATAAAATATTTAACACAAAGATTAACATTATGAGCTGTAAGGGACCAGTAGTATCTTTTTATTATTCCAAATTCAGAGTGGTAAAATGGCAATAAAAATATGGATTGAGAATTGTATAATTCATATTTTTTAATGTAATAAGTTCCACTGGGAATGGACAAGGTTTGATCCGAGTTGGTACTAGATATTCGTTATTATGTCTCCGTTTGTATGATATCGGTAGAAGTGTTCACTCATAACATATTGCCCAGCTTTAAATTTTGGTAAAGTTTACTAATATAATATTATCCGTAATAGAATAAGCAATGAGGATCTATGTTGAATTGCCTATCAATGAACCCCGGACTAAGTTTGTTTGAGCGGTGGGATTACCTCGTTAGCCGCATCCATTAACCTGCACCACACAAAACAGCTTTTGACAACGAAATTGACTTATTTTGATGTTTATGACACTTCGATTCTCTGTTATACATAATTTTATTGTAGTTTAACATATTTTCATGTTGACATCGGATTATTCTTCTCGTGTGTTAATGTGCGCTATTTATTTTAGTTATGTAAATATTGTTTGCAATAACAAAGTACATTTACAAATGTTAGTATGAAGCTTCCTAATACTGAAATAACCGAATGAAATACTATGTTGTTAAGTTATGACGATGATAAAAGGTTCTAAATTGTTTTGTGATAATTGACTAGAAATTTATTATTATATTTAACATTACAATCACACAATATTGTTCATACATATTAATTGATAGTGTCCATCTGATCTGATCTATAAATTGCCCAAAAAGTTTTTTTCTAAGAGCTTTCTCTATGGTTGTTATTCTGACCCGTCACTTTTTGAAAAACTAAACAGCTTCTTGAAGAGATAAGGATGAAGATTATACAGATGTATAGTCATCATCCTTACACAGATGTATAATCCGCATCCTTACACAGATGTATAATCCTCATCCTTGCACAGATGTATAATCTTTATCCTTACACAGATGTATAATCCTCATCCTTATCGTTCCGCGATGAGGATTATACAGGATTATATAATCTTCATCACAGAATGTTAGCCTGCATGTCCAAGACCGTCCAAAAAAGTAGATTTTTTATAGTGCCGTTATTATCTTATCTTACAATACTCTTACAAATTGAATACCAGCAACAAGAGCACTCAGACAATGGCAATTATTGAATTTACTCGGAAAAATGGTTTTGTTTTTTTAGTAGCTTTGCTTTATACTCCTTTGAGATTCAACAATATTTTTTCGTACCCACATTTAATGAGGAACTGCAGAAATTACAAAAGTATTAAATATTAATTCTTTTATAAGTTCTTCTTTAACTGTCGAAATGTGGGTGTACCACATACCACACTTCTCTGCCTACGTCTTCAGGGATTATAGGCGTGTTGTTAAGTTAAGTTTTTATTAAATATTAACACATTTTGTTGATCAAAACAAACATTTTGGATAATGTTAGTTGAACTAGCAGTCTTTACCTTAATTTTGAATATTACAAAACAGAAGTATTTAGTGGTACATCATGTTCTTATTATATCTAATATTTAAAAATCTTCCTCAGCTTTAATAGTCACGTTTTAACTCTGTTTCGCGTACGGCATATGAAAAGAATCTACAAAATGAGTGACTCATAACATGACAAAGTGACGCCTTCGTGATTAAATGGAGCGGGGGTCGTGGCTTGGTACTCGGAATTGGCTTTAATATGATCAGGTGGCACCTTTTCGTAAGCTAACTGTTATTTAATCGGATATGAATGTTATGACTCAAATGTACACGTTAATGAGCAGGATAGACAGACCAACCGAAATCGAGAATTATATTATATAAGAAGTTCGTAAAGTAAGAAGTTCGCATATAAATATCATGATCTTGACTTTTTGCCTAATACAGATATTGGATAAAATTCTACTATTATGTTGTATGGTTAAACAAAATAAATAATTACATTAAATTCATTGTCTGATTCGTACCTACTAGTATATACACAAGCACAAACTTGACGACTCAAAAATATCTTCCACTATGTATTACTTAATATTTACGTATATTAAAAACGTATGCAATCCTTTCTGAATAAATGAATGGTTCCGTATAAATCGTGTTGCTTGAAAATGCGACTGCCGATCAAGGGATTAAAGTCCCGGGTTGAGCACTATTCGATATTTCTAAGTAAGATTTCTAAACAAGCATTTTGCACAAAGTATCACGATAACTTCTGTTTTATATTATAAAAAAAGGTGTTCTGTAAACCCAATAAAACCATATGAAGTAAATGAAATCAACACCGCACTATTTACGCACTCGTGGTTTTATTCGAGGGGCGGCGTACACAATATAATAACTGGTACAGGTGTTGCGATTTACAACGCATGTTCGGCAGGAAACGTGAAGCCTCTCTTTTGACAAACACATAGGGCCCCAAAAGATTTTCGGAGTGATTATACATCCGGTTTCATCGACAATTGAACGAGGGCTGCCACAAATATATCATCATATAATTTTACAAGTTGTGAGTTTTAATGAACTTTTACTAAATTAATTAACATAGAACACGTTATTCCTATACGTAGAGGACCCATGTAGTTACAAAATTTTACAATAGATTTTATTTTATGCAATTGCAGAGGTTTATCTTTCCTACAACAGCCATAGTTCAATGAAAATGCAATATGAAAGTAACTGTGTTCATTTATATCTAGTGGTCCACTAACCCGATTCTGATACGTTTTTGTGTGCTAATGGCTGAATTCTCTCCGGCAGTGAATGGGAGAAAAAATAGGTCAGAAAAATGATACACGTCGTTAATTATTTCATTTTACTTGTGCCCGAATTAATTGCATTTTTTCAGGACTTATACATATGTATGATTGAGTAAAATAGATATTTTCTGTGTTTAACGCTGAAGATAATTTGAATTATCGTTTTATTATCAATTCTGTGGTAAAACGTTAAAAATGAATCGATACCACATCCTTTTAGGCCAATTGTGGAAATAAATTAACGTAACTTTTAACGTAAATTCACGCCTGTAATCCCCGAGAAGGTAGACAGAGGAGTGTCGTACACTCACACGTTTCACCAGTAACGTTTTAAATACGTTAACAACATTTTAAATACGTTATATAATACCTATATAGGTTTATTATATAATTTTCACTTGGTTTACCATTTTTTTACCCATATTTTATCAAACTCTTTAAACTCACAGATTCTAGAATAGGGAAATGGGGCTATGATTTTAAATCGCGTGTGGTCACGATACTAAAAAACAATCACTGTCCCCTATAAAATTCTTTGTATATGGTGACGTCACAAAATTAATGTCACGTGAAACTTGTTTCCTGCGGAAATATAAAGTAATAATAAAAACGCCAGTTTTTATGGGTGTCAAGTCAGAGGTATTAACAGCAAATGTTAAGCGTTCGTTACTGATGAACACGATACGTAAATTATTCATATCGTAGCTCGTGAAGTCACCTTTCAAATATATGTAAATATCAGCATTTTGATCCAAAAGGAAATAATTTTGAACTTTGAAACTGCGAAAAACATTAATACTGATTATTCTCAAAGTAAAACCAACCTAACATTTGGAATGAAAGCATAAGATTTGAGTACCAGACGGTTATAAATTGTTTAAGTTCTGTCAACGGCCTTCTGATATCCTAGGTATTATTTGAATCATAATTTATCAAAACATTTCATAGTATAATTTATTCATTTTGAGCAAATACTGCCTTAATGAGAGGCCGGCTTGCACTAATACCTGAAATGCATTTTCCATAATTGATTTATCGAATAATTTGCATATAACCTCGAGCATGATAAAGAATTTAATTATTTGATATGCCGATTGTACAAAAATTTACCTAATGTACCTTTCTGTGTGATGATTAGATCAAAAAAATTCCATGGCACCTGTTGCGTCACGTGTGATTCCTTAAAAAGTGTTCATAAAAATGTATATTAGAAAACCGGTTATTCGGTTATTTCGCTGTGAGTTCTAACTGACGCGAAATTTTTACCAGTATCCGCAACTACCAACAGACAGTTCGTAACCGTACCTATACTACAAAAGAAATATCACAAAAAATACCTATTGTTACGTGTACAATTTTAAGTATGTTTAACTTATTAATCTACTCCATTGTAGTGAACGTATGATATACTTGATTCGATGCTCGTTTACTTAAATTATTATAATAAATAATATTGTCATTGGAGAAAGTGTTAAAAAGAGAACCGTGAGTTATACCTTAATAATAATAATGTTGATACTCATACTTGCCACTTAAGACGTTTTTTCGTCGAGGGATTCTCTAATTGACGTGACGAAGAAGATGTATTTAGTAATGAACGATTACTACGCGGAACTTGACCGACATACTTCAAAATGAACAATTGATTGAACTCTATTATTAATACTTTAAACTTTTTGGCGCGTGAGAATCACAAATAATAATTAAGATCATTGTTGTAGATAACAATTGTGTAGTAATGGACGTGTGAGCCGCACGGTACTACGGTAGCCCAATTATATGTTGTGCTACCTCATACCTCATGCCTACTGTACATAAAATATACTTTTTAGCAATAATTGAATGACTTTTCTAATTGAAAATCGAACTGTATAACGAGGCCCGTGCTTTTGACCTAGAAACCGCTACTCTTGTTATCCGAGTTGCTTATGCCGCGGTAGAGTCAATATCTGACGACGCGCTCATTGTCAGCCGAATGATGTGCCCGATCGTCCTCAAAAAGTTAAGTGATGGTTTGCAAAACATTTTTATAGTTTTATGGTTACGATCAATTACCTTCTAATTAATTTGTAATTACTTTGTATTAAATACTATTAGTTTAAATTTTTGAGAATTGAAAAATGACTACTCCGTGCATATGGGGAAGTAAATATATCTTTTCGACTATTATGATTTGAATCTAAACCTTTGAATCCATTTGATGTAACTCATTACAGAGATAATTTAGGTAATCAAAATAAAAAAGTTCTTTGCCAATATTATACTTAGAGGCAGCAAAGCGGGTTGTACAAATTTCAGAATATAGTAGTATAAAACATGGGTATAAATTTACATATTGAATTTCAATTAAGCACTTACGTCGACAGTTTTGAATATTTGGAATTACCAAATTATCACTTCTGCACGATCTACAATATCAAGCTGACGTTAAAATATTAATTTTGTATACTTTTTTTTTCTTTTTATATCTTCACGCCTGTAATCCCCGAAGAGGTAGGCAGAGGAATGCAGAACACTCCCACGTTTCACCGCATACCTTT